>JAUPMG010129758.1:0-11527 GCA_031762675.1 Pachysandra terminalis | reverse complement strand
GTTAGGGTGCAATGTGGATCAAGCTAACTAGACACTCGACCCTCCTTTGAGTCGGTTTGAGTTGGGTTTTATATCGCTTTGGGCCAGGGTTGAAAAAAGCCAACACGGATTCATTCTGTTCGGTTTTGGGTTGGGGCTCCAGGTAACACCAGACGGAACCAGAATCCTAAACCAAATTAATCCAATTAATAATATACATATAATATATATATATATATAAATTTTAGAAATGAGGGTTTATAAAAGCCCCTATAAGCTTTTGAAATAGGAACCGTCTCTTAATATTTTTGCTTATGCCTGAATCATGATAGTGTTTATGGTTTAATAATCAATCTAGCTACCCTCGTGTTATGACTTGATAACAATGTTTAATTGTAATATGCTTTGTTGCAGATGAATGAGTTGGGTGAATTAGATTTGATTTTTTAAGTATTTGTGGTGATTGTGCTTTAAATTACAGTTGGGTTGGTTAATTGGATTGGGTTTAGCGTTTACAAAATAAAATCGGTTTGATGTTTGGGTTTCATAGTTCGGGTTTCAAATCAGATTGGATTGGGTTCGGGTTGACCATCAAAGAAGTCGGTTTGGGAGAGGGTTGAGGTTAACCTGACCCAAACCGAACCGAGTTGCACTTCTAGTGTGTATGTGACGTGCATGTAGGGGTATAATCATCATCAATTATTTCTTTCTTAATTAGTAGGTTGGATACAGAAGGGCATGAAACTTGGGGTGGCAACGAGCCGGGTGACCCGCCCGGCCCAATCATCCCAGTCCTATGTTTCGGCGGGCTAGGGGAAAGGTTAGTAGCCCGTAGACCCGGGTCAGGTCAGGCTGAAATTTAAGGTTCAATTATTTTTTTAGACCAGGTTTGGATTTATGCTAGATTAGCCTGGCTCGGTCCAAAATAATATGAATATTTCACTTAAACTCAACATCTGGTTGATGTTGTGGCTGTGGAGATCTGAGTTTGAATCCCAATAACCACTCGCCAGGTATTTATTTTGCCCTACTAATAAAGGAGTCGGAATCCTCTGTGATGTAAACCCTGTGGGGTAGCTTGTGGAGAGAAACAAAGCCGAGGGCAGAATTGTAATGTCGCCTCCTATCGTTAATAAATCACATCATCGGCAGACTTGGGTTTGGCAACTGACAGTATGGACAGCCTTGGGCAAATATTATTAAGCCCAAAACTCGAGCTGAGATCAGGCCGACATAATTGTTCTTATATATAAACAATGGTCCGGCCTGAAGCCGTCCTAGCCAGGCCTTTTGCTACCCCTACATGAAAAAGGATTCTTCTTTTGCCATTTAATATTGGTGTTTGCGTTGAAACTTAATTTTGAAATGAAAATAACTGATTTGTTTTTCTTATTAGTGTGTTTTATGAACAATATAATATAGGCAATAAGCAGCGATGAATACAAGGCAGTTTCGCACAAGGTGTTAGCGAGCGAAAATGAGGAGAGATTGTCCATATGTTACTTCTCGGTTCCCAAGGCAGATGCTGTAATTCAAAACTCAAAGTACAAGCCATTTACTTTCTTGGAGTATATGGCTGCAGTTAGCCAAGTTTTTAAAGCCACTCGTCGCAAAGCTGGTCTCGAGACCTTCAAGCTTGTTGAAGCTTCTGGCGAGGATGCCGAGAGAGATCCTTAATTTTTATATATTTTTTATTTTGTTACGTTTATTGCTTACATGAGCTAGTGATCGATCTTGGTAATAGCATTCATGCCTTATTCCGATAGACATGCTCCGTGGAGCTCCTCTATTTTATAATGGGTAACAGGCTTTGGACCCATTTCAATCATTTTATTAAGAAGCCATGTCCAATTTAGCCTTGGGCTTGAAGGTTTTTTAAGCCTAATCACTAAACATATATATAAATTTTTTTTTCTTTTATTTCTGGACCTAAGTCACCATGACACCAAGTGAGTGCAAGAGCAAAAGCGGGAGTGAGAGTGCTAAACTTGAAAATAACTTGTGGTCTAAATTGTCTACAGAGCGTCTGTATATCTACATAGAAACTGTACTTCTTGTACCAAGATATAGTTCAAAATGGATATTTATCAACCTATTTAATTTCTTTTTTTCAAAAGAGAAGCCATTTATTTTTGTATTTTTCTTAAAATCCCTCAAAAATAACAAAAACTTCTACTCTTTTTTCAAACTTTAACCATTTTAAAATATCCAAAATTTTACATGTCTTATGCATTTACTCCAATCTGCATATTGTTCTCTCACATCATAAGAAATTTCAATGCCATCTAATGTATAATAGGTGGGGCCCACCCATCTTTTAGTTTAGTAGATGTAGGTAAAAGAAATGGGCTAGGAATATCGGTGTGGGTGGCTTCGTGGTAGGACGAGATCTTCTATTATGAAGATCCCAGTTATGTAAACTAGAGCATAACACTTGTCCCAGGGGGCATCGTATAAACTAGTGACCTGCCAAACTGGTTAATGTGATTGGCCCCTAGGGTTCACTCATCTCTTAAGTTTTTAGAATGGCAAGTCACCGGTTTGTATGGTGGGCCCGTCGGAACACGTGTTATACTCGTGTTCACATAACAAGAGCATAACAGAAGATCCCATTCCTTTGTGGTGCGGTTGAGTGCAAGCGGTACTTTATTGGCCACCCACAAATGTGAAAGAAAGAAAAAAATCTTTTTTTTTTGTACACGTGAAATTTGCGGATGAGGACTAATAGAGTGTTGCCCGCATTCACCCGCATCACAAAGCCACCCTCACATGATCCGCTCTGAACCAAGTTCAATCATAACTGGAATTGAACTTCTTAATTTTCATTTACTTTCTTGTGTATGTTTGTAAGCAAGTATATGTGTTTGGCAATGGTGTTGATCCCTAAAATGGTAATTAAACATGGTTAACTAGTACAATAACAAGGATATGTGTCAACACCTGGGAAGCTTACCAATTTTAGGTTGAACTGGTTTGTTTACTGTCTCACACCGGCCTAAACCACGAAATGGTCGTTTCGTAGTGAGGTTTCTCTCATGGGTCTGAAAGAGTGCCAAAGAGAGGATGAAAAATCAGAGTTGGAGAAAAGGACCTTAGGAATGTTTTAGAGAGACTAAATTGCAGAGCTTTAATGGCTACTTTAGAGAGAGATCTTTAGGTTCTCTCACTTCAGGAACTTTTCCTCCTGTCCAAAAGTTGCCTTTACTCTTGAGAGGTAAAGACTTTATAGCCCTCGCCCTGGGTCAAGGCTCTCTAGCTGAGCAACAAGTGTCACACATACGGGATGCTGCCAGAGACACTTGTTGCTATTGGTGGGTGGGAACGCTCGGTCTGCAATTTAGCCAGTCCCACACGCCATTTATGTGGAACCCTGTCGTCTACTTGGGCCAATGGGACTAATTCTTTAGGCCTCCATTCCTAAAAGGGTTTCTCAATTCCCCTCATCTTTACTTAAAACATGCAATCATTGAGAACCGTGGGATGGGAGCTCCGAGTTTAGATCATGCAAAAGTGTTAACTCTGTCATAGGACAATTACATATGAAGAAAGGTTAAGGACATCACCCCCCGCGTTCGAGTTCTGTACAAACACCTGATTTGCAAGGGTGGTATCTCCCAATAATGGTTTGGGACGCGGATCTTGAATGAGAATCACGCTAAAGTGCTGAGGTCTGTCAACATGTGATTCCCCATGGCGGGTTTTAAAAAGGTTTTACTGAATGTGTCCGTTGGACATTCCGAAATGTTAGGTCAACGAGGTTTGTTGCGATCCCCTAGGATCGCATCCTTGTGATAGCCGGTAAGCTCAAGTTGGTTTTGGCCCGAGCCTTTGTTTCTAACCTGTGCCTTGAAATAGAGCAGTGATTCTGCAACATTTAGGCATTTTACCTTGGCAGGTCGCCATAGGTAGTCCTTCCCCCTGATGTGAAGGAGCCTCACATCTGGCCTTAAAGGGAGAAAACGGTGACCTGTGAGGTTGCTTACTTGGTATTCTGAGGACTGAATGTGGTTTATTTGACCAAAGGGAAGTTTGTTCCCCTTTAAATGAGCATTCCCAGGGGTTACCCTTTTCTGGGCCTTTGAAAGGGGCTTACCTTGTATCCGGCAAGGGGGTTATCCTTGCCTCGGGATCTGGTAAGGGGGTTACCCTTATCTTGGCCTTTGAAAGGGGATTACCTTGGCCTTTGAAAGGGGCTTACCTTGTATCCGGCAAAGGGGTTACCCTTTACCATTACCTCGGCCTTTGAAAGGGGCTTACCTTGGATCTGGTAAAGGGGTTATCTTTACCTTGGCCTTTGAAAGGGGCTTACCTTGTATCCGGCAAGAGAGTTACCCTTGCCCTTATCTCGGGGTCTGGTAAGGGAGTTACCCTTACCTCGGCCTTTGAAAGGGGCTTACCTTGGATCTGGTAAGGGGGTTACCCTTACCTCGGCCTTTGAAAGGGGCTTACCTTGTATCCGACAAGGGGGCTACCCTTACCTCGAAATCTAGTAAGGGGGGTTACCCTTATCTCGGCCTTTGAAAGGGGCTTACCCTGTATCCGGCAAGGGGGTTACCCTTGCCTCGGGATCCGGTAAAGGGGCTACCCTTACCTCGGCCTTTGAAAATGGCTTACCTTGTATATGACAATGAGGCTACCCTTGCCTCGGGATCCGATAAGGGGGTTACCTTTACCTCGGCCTTTGAAAGGGGGTTACCTTGGATTTGGAAGGGAGTTACTCTTACCTCGGCCTTTGAAAGGGGCTTATCTTGATGCCGGAACTCAGATGATCTCTTGTGAGGAAGAAGTTGGACTTGCACAGATTGCAGGCTGTGCCACGTGGTTCACAAATATTGGCGTAATTTGAATTTACAAAAAATTGGATCATCAGTGTAATGGAGATAGAATAATAATTCTTATAGGCTACTGTTTGATCTTGTTAAAACGTATGGTAGAAGCTTTCCATGAATAATTGCTATACACTAGAAAAGGAGGGAAAAAAAGCTACAATATTACTGATACACCTCTAAGATTAATACTCACTACAAAATACTTTTATTTTACCAGTGGTTTCAAACCGCCGGTATATATTATATAACTGCCGTCGAATTCTACACCAGCGGTAATTTATTTAACCGCGGAGAAATCCCTTGCCGCTGTAGGTATTATCGACGGTTGTCACGGCGGTTTACTTAAACCGCCGATATATAGTAAACCGCCGACTTATATATCGGCGGTTCAAATAGTAACCGCCAATATAAGGTTAGTTTCTCCTGCCAATTTTCCCGCACCAAGGGCCAAGAGCACGCAAAAGGGTTGTGTCGGCGGTTCTTATGAAACCGCTGTCCTATGTATTTTACGATGGTGGTGTTAATGAAACCGCCGTTAATTTGCCTTGGGAAAAATCCCTTTTTTTTGTAGTGACTGTGGTGAAGCCTGATTTCAATTGGTTACTTCATCCATTTTCTCATTTGATATTAGCTTTTTAAGTTTGAATATGCAATCAAATTTTCTCATTAGTATTGGGTGCACACACACATGTATATATATACATATAAAGATGAGGGAAAATTTCCATACATCAGACAATAAGATCATAATATATCAGTAATTAAGGATCTACACATTAGTGTCAGTCCAAGATATGCATGTCCCATTTGGGATACTTTTCTCTCTTGAGCAATGTAAACTGAGAATTCAATACTATTCTCTCTTTTTGATTTACTATCAAAATAAAGCACCAAATGGAATTCATATTTACTTCCCAAAACTGTTAAGTATTTTTAGTTCATGTCTTTTAACATTTGAGAGGGGTTAACTCATTTGAAGGCTCAGGGTAATCCATTTGCCAACTTTGTCTTCCCAGAGTGAACTCTAGATTGGGTAACAAATGTGACGATGCCAAAGAGCTTACATATAATTTCTCCCTTCCATCATCAGCACACGTGTAGAGGCTTTGCCTGTACTCCTCCACCTAAAAATAAAAAATAACACTGGTTAGGATTATTTGATTTCCTAGAAAAATTCTTTTAATAAAGAGACAAGGAACTTTATTAATTTGATTATAATTTTAAAAAAAAACTAATTAATTAATTACATCGGCGAATATGTTGAATAGGAAATTAATCAAGCACAAGTGAAATATATATATATACACCTTGCTTTTCTCATTTATAGGATCATTTTCTGGCTTGAAATGAGAATTTATTAATGCAGGTTCTTGAGTTGATGGCTTCCAAGCGTTTGTATCCATCGATGAGCCCGATAATCTGATGATCACAAGTTCGATTACGGATTATTAAAACAATTGTTTAATCTAAAACATAAAGCAATATACATGAAGGATATATAAGACATCTGTTGATCGAGATCAAGCAATAATAATAATAATAATAATAATAATAAATACAATAAAACGAAGATCAAAACAATACACATCATTACATGTAGCATGCATATACATAATCATCATCAATATCAGTAGCAAGATTTGGCTGCTGACTTGCAACCCAACCTTAGTCATCCTGTAACTGAGCCAAGAATTTGGAAGAGTAAATTTACATTAGGATCCTTATTCCCTAGATCTTCTTCTCAGAAGTTTTAATGTAATTTCTCCATTTTTCAGGAAAAAAAAAATTATTAATTCATGAATATACTATATTACACAAAACAAAACCCAATTACCAAAAAATCCTTCTCAAGCAATAGGCCCATAGTTGAGTAAAGGACTGGCAGGAGCCGTATTCAATAATACAGGTGGGGATAATTAAAATCCATTCTTCCTGGTTTTTGATAGATTGGACATGAACAAGTCAACAAAATCCAACTAATACAGATCATTAAATACTCATACCTAGAGGTCCTACACTATATGTTCATCAATATCAACGCACTTGAAACTAGAGAGAGAGAGAGAGGGATTCCATATTGTTAGACCTAATCGTCCGACAATCTTGCCAGTCACCCTTGTTGGTTTATGCATGATTTGATATATTTCTTCTAAACCTGTGTCAATTTGACTGTGCTGATGATGGAGATTGGAGAGAGTACTAGATGACCATTAGCATATATATGGATAAAGAATGAAAGAAAGCAAGTAAAGAAGAATTCACACACCTTGGGGATTTTGGTAATGGATCAAGGGAATAATTAGAAGGGTTCATCATATCAGCTTTTTCAAGAGATAATTTATCCTCCACTTCAACTATTCCGGTCCTCTGATTCAAACCCATATTTGTCTGCCCTTGGCCTGCATATTCATCATACATAGCCAATGCATTTTTTTTGTCACATACCCAACAATAATTCATGGGGACAGCAGTTTGTCCAATCTGATCATAACTTTTTTTTTTTTGAGTACATCAATTGATGTGTAGAAGATCTGGCACCAACCCTTAGATCACAAAACTTCAAAGAAAATTTGATTATAAGAGAGAGAGAGAGAGAGAGAGAGAGAGAGATGGAAGGGAGAAAAATCCAAATACCTACTCCTTTGTCAGTGCTCTTCACTGTTCTATACATCTGCATGAACACCCCAGCACAAATAAATTAAAGAAAAGTCCATATTGCTAAGATCATGACTCCCCCTAGATGCCCTTTTGTCCTAACCCTTTGTTCTCCACCACTACCACTACAGATAAACCCTAGTAATAGCAATACCTATAATTAAAAAATAAGAAATAAAAAAATCTAGCTCTTAAGTTCAGAAACCCCACCTGCAAATGACTTTTCACATGAGCTAATGTTAGATCTTTCACATTCATCAACTCTAGAACAGATTTTGGTGTTGCTCCTGTGTCACAGTGTAATAAGTTCAGAAATCTGAGTTAGAGAAATATGTTGCAATTTTGTAAATCAAAGAAAATATAGGAAAAAAAAGAAGATAATATGTTTATCTTACTTTCATGGCCACCAAGGAGTTCAACAGCATGAACAAAATGGGCGTGGAGGGTTGTAGTCCATCTCATTCTAGGAGCTCTGATGGTTCTCTTTCCTCCATTAATAATTCTTGAATTTCTCTTGAACTCACGACCATAGATTTGAGGTTGGTGAAGGTGATGAAGTTTTCGTGACACAGTAGTGTTGTCACGGCCTAAACACAACGTGGGTTCACCTTGACGAAGCTTAAAATCCCGATCTAGTTGCAGAAATCCTTGTTGATCATGGCTTACATCGCTCCCATTACTACTAGTCGAGTCCGTTACATCGCTCCAATCGCCGTAGAAACCTCTCCTGATCATCAGCCCACCTTTGCCTTCTTGATCTTTAGCTTCATAATCTGAAATAAATGGTGGACTTATATGTAGTGAGAGATCAGGCAAAAACGATGAAGTCCGCATTGGATTTAATAGCTTAAGAACAAGAAATCGAGAATATTGCAGAGTTTGTGAGAGAGATAAAAAGGTGATGAAGAAAAGGGTTTGAAGTTTGAAGAGAGAGGTGAGAGAAGAAAAGGGTTTGAAGAGAGAAGTGAGAGATTATATCATGAGTGGCTTATGATTTGCATGGGTGTTTAGTTTAGAATGAAAGAAAGAAAGAAAGCCTAGAGAAAGGATTATAGGCTCTTTAGTAGGATTTCCTATAGGGTTTATAAAACCGAAGAAAAGGAAGTCGTCAGCTGGTTTGAAGAATTGCAGTGACCCCTCCTAGTCAGAGATAAAAAAAAAGTAGAGAGAGAGAGAGAGAGAGAAGAGGGAGTTCTTGGGATGATTGATCAAAAAAAAAAAAAAGTTCTTGGGATGAACTGAAGATGGAAAGATAGTGAAAAGAGGCAGATGTGTATTCTAAGGAAGTGAGAGAGAGAGAGAGAGAGAGAGAGAGAGAGAGAGAGAGAGTTATTTCCTTACCTTTAATGGGGAGTGAAAAGGGGGGTGCAGGATTAAATGGTGGTTCCGTGCAGGGAAGGGGTTGGAATTCGAGAAAACAAAAGAATAAGAATTAGAATCTCTTTCTTTCTTTCTCTACCTCTCTCTCTCTCTCTTTTCTCTCTCTATGACTATCTCTTCTCTCTCTACCTCTCTCTCTCTCACTCTCAGGCTGTCTCCATCTTCTCTTTTTTCTCGGTCTCAGGTCAATATATGGATCCCGAAATAAATTTTCTACTATTTTCTGTTTTACATTTCGGAAATTCATTCCTAGAGTAGATTTAGAATATTCCCATTTTTATCTCATGAACGAGGATTGACTTAACTGGCCAAGATATCTCTGTTCGCAAATCTCCGATGAGAATCAGATGTTCCGCCATACCAACAAATAGATCTGTATTGTATCCTATAAATTGTTGACACATCGGATGTATGTATTCAAGCCATCGTTATGTAAAACTGACAGCACTTCCCACATGGATGTGGCAACATCTAATTGGATGTAATACTTTGCTTTGAACACTGCCTTGAATAGTATAGCACGCGCCTTACATATTTACCGGAGAGGAAAAAAAAATCCACATCTAGACCTCTAGCTCGGCTCGCATAGATGGAGCTTGAACTATATAATTAGGCTCGGGGGCTTAGCTTGAGCTTGAAAATAAGGACTTGTTATTGTAACGAGTTCAAATCTAGAATGGGCAGGTTCGGCTCAGTTTGTATATGGTATTATATATTATATTCTTGTATCATATATTATATATTAATATTAAATATATGTGTTATTATATTATATTATGTATAATACTAATTATCAATTACAATATTAATCCATTTGAATCTGGAGTAAAGCTTTTCATCAGTGAAGCTTTTTACAAGCCGAGTTCAAGCCCAAAATAATTTAATAAACCTAAGTCGGGTATGAATACCCAAAATATTTTAACAAACCTAAATCAAGTCTAAGCCTTGCTCAAAGTTTACGAGCTCGAGTCAAGCAGGACAAAGCTCGGCTCAACTCGTTTAGAGTTATTTTAAGCAAAATATTAGAGAAAGGTATGCAAAGTGGTTAAAGCCGTCGTGCATCCTTTTTAGCACGATTATTAGAGCATGTCCAATCGTTTCTCCAAATTTGGGTAATGCTTATAATAGTCAATTTTATTTTTTTTTTGTTTAAAATAATTCAATAAAAGGAACTTTGGAACAAAATTAAAATTTTTAAAAAGATTTGAAAAAATGTTTAGGGGAGATGATGGGAGAGCTCTTCCTCAAATTTGAATTTTTAATCAACCTTATTTTCAAATATGAGAAAATTTATAAAGAACGATTAGAGATGCTCTTACAGTCATCTTTACAACGCCAATTAAATGAATTCACGTGGACAGTCTAAAAAGGGTGACTAACATTTCTAACTAAAATCCTAAAAGACCTGTAAATTTAAACCGGCTTCTAACTTATCCGATGACGGTTACACACACATAACGAACGCCCTCTAATTGGCGTTGTAAATATGATTGTAACCAATGGGAGCCAGCTGAAGCCATATGAGAAATTTCCATGAAGGGGAGGTTTCAGGTGAAGCCATCATACATGGTAGCTTATATGCATTAGATATATTGAGCTGTAAACGTACGAGTCCCATTAGAATTTTCAAGCAGCATAATAAATGGCGAGAATCCTTTTTTTTAAAGGAAGAATAAGTCTATTTAGCTAGTAGGGGGTGTCCGGCGACAATGGGGCTGCAACCCACATGCAGGGTGACCATGTGGATCCACATAAACAACACTACCAATAGAATGAGTATAAGGTGACGCAGACGAGGACCAAAGCCCCGACCCACGGACCCACACCTTTGAACAGCTTTTATTTGTCTTCTCCTTCTCATTGTTTCCCCAATATTCCCTCTTCCTGTCCCAACTCTACATCATATTCCTTGGCTCCTCACGCGGGTCCTGACTCGGGACGCACCACTCATCGGACCTTCAACCATATTCCTCGTCTTCCATTCCCATGTGCTTCTCTCACGTGAGATCTGGACATGACTCTGTCGGGTAATATAAATAGTCTTCTTTATTTGGTGATCTTAATATGAATTTCCAATAATTATTATTTTATTTGATTTGATTTTCTTTTGTTGTTATTTTATTTATAGCTTAGGGCCTTGGGCTTAAGGAAAGGACAAGGCAAGTTATAACGTTAATCATTTTCAAAATTGTGTTCGGCGTATGATGCGCTCTAGATCTTCCCTCAATTGAGATATTCTCTCTCTCTCTCTCTATTTATCGTTTTTCTTTGTATCTGATCTTTCTCTTTCTTCTAATGTTTTCAAATGTTTGGTTTATAGTCCATATTCCAAGTGTTTGCCGTATAAGATGTGTTTGGAGATTTTTTTTTTTCTTTAATTTTTATATTCTTTCATTGTTTTGATGTTTACGAATATATAATCCATTTGAATCGTTTATATGTTAATACTTAAATTAAACATCAAATGCAGAAAACAAATACCATACCATAAAGAATAAGGATGGCAATGGGTGGGTTAATGGAGGGGGCGGATCCTTTGTTATGTTATGAGCCTCGTGATACAGGACATGAAATGTGAAATACACTTGAGGGTAAAATGATAATTTTGCCCTTATCTGATATACTTTATGAAGATAAAATTATCATTTTTCTCTCTGGTGTATTTCACATATCACACCCCATAT
>JAUPMG010129747.1:0-11527 GCA_031762675.1 Pachysandra terminalis | reverse complement strand
CTAATTGCTATTTCTTAAATAAATAACTAGAATTTAAAATTAACTTAAATTAAATAGGACTAATTCCCTTAAGGATAATACAAAAGTAAACTATAAACAAACAGAAGTGCAACAGGTGATAAAACATAAAGAGACTACAAAGAGCGTCTCCTAAGAATCCTGGAAGGTGATGGTGGTGGAGTCAAAATCGCATCGTTGGCTTTGCAGCCACTAATTATCCTCTGGAAAAAGCTGAGTGCCTTCACCATGGTCTCTGAGAGCCTAGAAAGCTCCTATCAGCCCTGCCTGACCTCCTCCTCAAGCTCAATCATTCTGATCTCAAGGGTGACTGTAGGTGGTGCGGCTGAAGAAGACTCTCTGGGATGGAACTCGGAGGAAATATCCTGTGGCTCAGTTCTTGCTAGTGCGGGTGCTCTAGGTAAGTCTACCCTAGCACTAACTGGAAGGCCCATCCTCTAGAGGTTCGTCACTCCAAATGGTACAATAGTCAATCCGGCCTATAGGAATGGCATCGATATACCCCAATGATTAGCTACTACGCACATCAAGTGTGCGAATGGCAACACTCCTCCTCTCCTCCTGGTCCTCATGAACTTGATGATGTGCGTGATCACCAGTGAAAAAAGGCAGAGTCGGGTCCCCAGTCCAATCTGGTGCAGAACCAAATCCATGTAAGGAGTGAGCTCCATAACGTTCCCCGCTCGAGGGTAAACATTCGTGACAAACAGCTTGTGAAGAATCCGGTAGGTTGGCAGAAGCTTGGATGCACTCAAGGAGCCATCATCGTTCCACCTCACTCTCCCGCCACAAATGAGTAAATTCATCTCAATCTTCTCCTCCTCTGTGGGGTTGGGTACTGTGGAGCACTCGTTGTTCATTGGCACTCTCATCATCCTAGAGACCATAGGCAAATTGAGGAGTCTCCTGCTACCGTACAGGTCGATGATGATGGACATGGTGTCAAAGTCGGTGTAAGTGATCTTGGAGTACATGTCTGAGACCACAGATGGATGCGTTACTCCACCTCAATCTAGGATGGGTTCCCATCCTATTGTCTGTAGCGTCTCTTTAATCCTGTAGTCTGACACTGCCTATCGGTCCATTCTCTTTTCGATGAGTAGCTTCATGCCAGCATACTCATTGGGTTCGTCATTGGAAGGGACTTGGGTTCTAGGGTACAACAAAGTGCCGGGTGGTGGTGAATCTTCACCCTCAAGGTCAGATATCACGGGTGATGGGGGTAATGGAGCTTGAGATCTCTAAGAAAAAGAAGTAGAAAATCCAATAGTCCTGGTCGTCTTGGGTGGAGGGCCTGGGGGCTTCTTGGTTCTAGCCATGGATTTAGTTCAAAAGAAATCAAAGAAAAGAAATCCCAATGAAAGATAGAACTCTTACCGAATTTGGAATGCCAATGAATGGAATAGAATGGAGATCTTGGGATGGTTGGAAATGCCCTAGGAAAGCCTTAGAATAGATTCAATAGGTTTTTGGTTTGAAATGAGTTAGGATTCATTTTTCAGCTATTTAAGATTCTCGGCACGACTCGGTAGTTGCTGAGCGTCCTACCGAAAACCAATTTCACTTATTTTTCAAATTAAATTTCTTTATAATTTTCATTAAATTATTCTTGACATTTTTATATAAAAATATCGGTATAATGCCATATACAGTTTTATTTAAAAATAGGTCAAGTTAACGGGTCAGTTTTCCGGTCTGGGAACTTAAATAATCTATTTTTATTAAAATAAATACTTGCTTATCACCTAACAATTTTTATTCAATAATTTATCATTGTAAAATAATTATTCTTAATTATTAGCTCCTTCATAAATTTTCTTATAAAATTTATATATATATATATATATATATATATATTTCTGTTTAGGTTCATCGAATCAGTGTTTTATTCGAAGAGTTCATAGCCTTAACTCCACTGCATACTAACGTCTGGTATTCTCTAGAAATCCTCAAACGACTGATCAACGTAATCTCATCCTACTATTATCTAGTTTATCTCACGTCCAAGTTCATTCACTACACCTTCCTACCGACTCCTAGGTTCATCTAACAATCAATGTAACTAAATGTTGATCCTAGTGTTATACGTGTCATGCATAATCATACACTTATCATATATCTAGATTGGAATTTTCCATAAATTTCCCAGAAATGAATCCTAAATCACCATTTCTAAGTTCTCATGTAATTATTACCTAGTTGCAATTCAAGCAGTTCACATGCATTACTTTGTTCAAACAGTTTACATTATACACTCCAATACTTAGCATATAAGCATGTTGATTACTTACATACTGTACCAAGGTATTTCCCATACAATTTACAAAAGAACTTCCTAATTCATCTTATTCTAGGTTCTCATTGCTCACAAAATTACTCACGGTAAGTTTCACGCAATTCAATTAGTTTTCATTAACGTATTCAATACTCTTAACAGTTTCATGCAAGTCCTATAAAATTGCACGCATATATTTCCTAATTATACACAACGTCACAACAACTTAATTTCAGAACTATAATATGGTAACACCACACCATAAGGTTCTTTCCTAGAAATTTCATCCTATTCAAAGCAATAATCATACTTACGTTCTAAGAAATTGATAAATCTTAAGTTAGCAAGGTCTTACTTCTCACAAGTTGTCATTTACTATTGATCCAAGGTTCAAGGATTCATGCATCTGCAAGCTACAATAGTCCTATCACCTTACAAAGAAGGTAATTATCACCCTACTAATGTCCAACTTCGACACTAGCTTTCCAAATTTAATGACAAGTCTCTAGGTACGTTGTTTGATAATCTTAATTTTATCACACGTAACTATACATACATTCACGCATGAGCACATCAGAGTACCACCTTATTTAATCACATAATATAATCAAATATATTACAAACAATGAAGAGATGTGGATCCTAGGTTCACAGTTTCTATGTTTTCGTCCTAGGTTTTCACAATGACCTAAGATTCCCCAAAGCCGAGACAACTTAAACCTAGTGCTCTGTTACCACCTCTGTCACACCCCAAATCCGAGATATGGAAGTCTCGAGGATTCTGAGGAATCGACCTTCAGACCCACCTCGTGGATACGGATACCAACCAAAACATCAACCCTTACCTGGTTGAATCAGAGTCTCAATAAACAATATCATCAGTGGAAGTCTGTCTAAAATAAAACCATTGCCCAATCAAACGTATTAAGCAATCTGCCACAAGTAATGTAATTGAATCTTGGTTACATGTTCTGCCCTCATGGGGTCAAACCAATAAGAAAAACTAAAAGTAAAATTGGAAATCTCATAACGAGTATCTCTAACATCAATGCATCTCAGGCCATATCACCATCCTAGCCGTCTCGATCAGACAAGAGAACCTGTGAGATAAGGATCAGTCGAAGCCTAGTAAAGAAATCCTATGAGTCTACAATACTTACTTTCATGCATGTAAACCAACACAATTCATTTCATGAATTTCATGCAGCACATAATATCACCGTCATATTTGTATTATCATCTCATCATACTACATATCTCATACTAGCATGAATACAACAATGATCATGTAACAACGTAGTTCACATGAATACCACAACATATCAAACATAGTTATCAATAGATAATAATACCCATAGTCCCACTATGTTAAGATTTCCCACATGTTCCCATCAAGTTCAAGCAATTTCCATATGGTTCTACCATGTCCAAATGAGCAATCATCCACGTATACACAAGGTCCCACCATGTTACACAACAACTACATAGTCTAACTATGTTTCACAACAAGCACCACATGGTCCCACCAAGCTTCGGCCAATCAACATATACTACACCAACACATCTAGCACATAACCATTCCTTTAGGGACTTGCACCCATGGAGGAAATCTCATGTACTATTCCTTTAGGGAGTTGCATCCACGGTGGAAATACAACCTTAATCACGTAATCAAACACATCTACATACTCATAGTCTCACTATGATCATAAACTACATATATCACCATTCTTTTAGGGACTTTCACCCACGGTAGAAGTACACCCTTACAGTCCTTTCCTTTAGAGACTTTTACCCACGGTGGAAACACACCTATCAATGTTCTTTCCTTTAGGGACTTTCATCCACGATGGAAGCTCACTTATCCACAAGGTCTCACCTTGCTACGGCTAATGTAACCCAATTACAATCATTCACAATCACATCTAAAATTATAATGTATATGCATCACAATCAATTCAATGGCAATGCAGTGCAATGCAAGGTACAATGCAAGCATGGAGTGAAATGCGATGCAATGCAATGCAAGTGTCACCAGGCCTAGCCCAGTCACTTGCTCATTTCAACTCACAACCATACAACCCATCCTTTTTAGGGACTTGCACGCAAGGTAGAAGTACACCCTTACAATCCGTTCTTTTAGGGGCTTGCACCCACGGTGGAATCACACCATACATATGACCTTTAGGGACTTTCACCAACGGTAGCAACACCTTTACAATCTGTTCTTTTAGGGGCTTGCACCCATGGTGGAATCACGCCATATATATGACCTTTAGGGACTTTCACCCACGG
Source organism: Pachysandra terminalis (assembly GCA_031762675.1). NCBI lineage: Eukaryota > Viridiplantae > Streptophyta > Magnoliopsida > Buxales > Buxaceae > Pachysandra > Pachysandra terminalis. The sequence goes on along the minus strand of JAUPMG010129747.1, from coordinate 6,939 downwards.
TAGCAACACCAATCACATTCTTTCTTTTAGGGACTTTCACCCATAGTAGAAATACCTATCGAATCACTTGCCTTTAGGGACTTTCACCCATGGTGGAATAACACCCTTACCAAACCTTCCTTTAGGGACTTTCACCCATGGTGGAGTGCACCCCTACCATGCATTGCCTTTCGGGATTTTCACCCACGGTGGAATATACACTTATCCACAACATCATTCAAATCATTCTAACACAAATACAATCACAGTTATGGATACTCATGGTACCCTCATCCAACATAATAGTCAATCATCAAAGTTAATTATAAATCAAACCTATGTCTTTGTTGAATGTTATTAGCACCATTAAACCAAAAAAAAGCCTACATAATCATTTCTAATCCCACTGATCTTGTATTGAGGTCCTAAGACCTTTTACCAACACCTATGAGTCAAGTTACCTCAAGTTCTAATTGAATTAGTCCAAGAATTCTGAATTCTTGTCCTTCTCTCATACTTTTATTTATTCTCCCATATCTAAATATTTCGCACACAAACCATCCATATAGGCATGTGTACAACACACTGGGGATCCTCCCCAAAATATTTGAAGTCATTTGGACTTCGGTAGATGCTCGGTAGCTGCCGAGTGTCCTACTGAAGGTTTCGGTAGCTCAGCTGCCGAAGCTCGGTAGCATGTCCCTAGAGCAGATCATTTTTCCCCATTTTAGTAGCTATTCGGTAGCTACCGAATGACCTACCAAAGGTATAGGTAGCACGACTACCGAATCTCGGTAGCTAAACCCGAGAGCACCTAATTTTCCTTGTTTTTGGTATCTAAATCTGTAGCTGCCGAGCTACCTACCGAACGTACAGTCTGGCCTAAAATCTGGGTTTTGATTAGGGTTTTGAACTGCTAATCAAACCTAAGGATTTCTATGGTTCTTAGCACCCAAAAATAAGTCTCTAATCATGTAAATAAATCATAACAACAAACACATAGTATTTTCATGGATTCAATAATTAAATATCTAGTATTTAATCATAGACCTGAACACAAATAATGGATCATAGAAACTAATGGAATATATGGAACACAGCATCATAAAAATCATAGAGATCAACCAGCATGCTTACATTGTTCCTAATCCATCTAGATCCTAGATCTAGGCAAGTTAAGCATCCAGAATACAAATCAACTATACCTATAGCCTTGATTCAGTCCACAAAATTAAGTACCGTAAAAACGTAGGAATCCCTTCCCCATTTTTAAGCCTAGTATCGACCCTCATCGATTTGTTCTTGCGTTTTCAAGTGTTGTCTCATCAAGATCCTCTTCCCTTTGTCTCCATCTCCTGGCCAGTCATCGTCGTCCTCGCTTTCATCATGAACAACGTATCCCTCATCTGTTTCTTCCTCACTTTCTACCTTTTTCTTCTTCTGTTTCTTCCTTGATCCTTTCCTTCTAGCTAAGAACCATTCTACGTTTTCTCCGTCCTCACTTTCCTCTTCTCTCTTCCTTTTCACTTCCCTAGCCTTCTTCTACCTAACGTAGGTTTTTCTCTCCTTTTCTTCCACTTCCTTCTTCTCTTTCTTTCCTCTTGTTTTCCCCATTCTAGATTTCCTGCAACTCCCAGAACCAGAAACCTTCTTCTCTCTTCCTTTGCATTTTGGACATCCAAGCCCAAAGAAAAAGCTCTCCCCTTGCTTCTAGTTTCCCTGTTCAAATGAAACTCTATCTTTTGTATTTGACTTTAGCTTATGCTAGTTTGAATTTCAAATATTTAGAGAATATACATAGGATTATTTAAGTAGCTTAATTCCTTAATTAACCTTATTTATTAATTCATTTACCAACTTAATTCCCATTGGGCTTTTATTGAAGGTTGGCCCAATTCGTCCATATTAGCATTAAGGTCCATGTTGTATAATGGTCAAGCCCAATTAATTAATCTTTAATTAATTAGGTATAGTCCCATAGTTTTACTAAATTATTAATTGGTCAAATCCTACACCAAGTCTTTCTTTAAATCCCACTGCAAAATTATTAAATTAATTAGGATTAATTCTTTAATGATCCTAGTTGGGTCTGGGTCACTACATTCTCCGCCCTTTAGGACATTGCTTCCTCAAAATTAAGATATGATTTGAGTCTTACAATTATTAATTCGTCATAAGGAATTTGATCGTGAAACCATGCATAATACTTCCTTACTCAAAAGGAAATTTTTACATAGATTCTAACTTTTTAATACTATTGATCATTCGCAGATGGTCATACAAAAAGTAAACTTAAAATAAATAGAAATGCAACGGGAGATAAAACATTAAGAGACTACAAAAGGGCGTCTCCTAAGAATCATGGAAGGTGATGGTGGTGGGGTTAGAACCTCATCATTGGCTTTGCGGCCACTGATTATCCTCTGGAAAAATATGAGTGCCTTCACCACAGTCTCTCGATGCCTGGAAATCTCTTGTCGGCCCTGCCTGACCTCCTCCTCAAGCGCATTCATCCTGGTCTCAAGGGTGATTGGAGGTGGTGCGGCTGAAGAAGACTCTCCGGGATGGAACTCGGAGGAAATAACCTATGGCTCGGCTCTGGCTGTTGCGCGTGCTCTAGGTAAGTCTACCCTAGCGCTAGCTAGAAGGCCCATCCTCTAGAGGTTCGTCCCTCCAAATGGTACAGTAGTCAATCCGACCTATGGGGATGGCATCGATATACCCCAATGATCAGCTACTACGCACATCAAGTGTGCGAATGGCAACACTCCTCCTTCTCTCCTTCTGGTCCTCATGAATTTGATGGTGTGCGTGATCACCGGTGAAAGAAGGAAGAGTCGGGTCCCCAGTCCAATCTGGTGCAGAACCAAATCCATGTAGGGAGTAAGCTCCATAATGTTCCCCGCTCGAGGGTCAACGTTCGTGAGAAACAACTTGTGAAGAATCCGGTAGGTGGGCAAAATCTTGGACACACTCAAGGAGCTGTCATCGTTCGACCTCACTCTCCCGCCACAAATGAGTAAATTCATCTCAATCTTCTCCTCCTCTGTGGGGTCGGGTATTGTGGAGTGCTCGTTCTTCATTGGCACTCTCATCATCCTAGAGACCACAGGCAAATTGAGGAATCTCCTGCTGCCGTACAGGTCGATGATGATGGACATGGTGTCAAAGTCGGTGTAAGTGATCTTGGAGTACGTGACTGAGACCATAGATGGATGTGCTACTCCACCCCAATCTAGGATGGGTTCCCATCCTACTGTCTGCAGCGTCTCTGTAATCCTGTAGTCTGACACTGCCTGTCAGTCCATTCTCTTCTCGATGAGTTGCTTCATGCCATCATACTCATTGGGTTCGTCATTGAAATGGACTTGGGTTCTATGGTTCGGCAAGGTGCCGGTGGTGGTGAATCTTCACCCTCGGGGTCGGATATCACTGGTGATGGGGGTAATGGAGCTCGTGATCTCCGAGACAAAGAAGTAAAAGCTCCGGTAGTCCTGTCCTTCTTGGGTGGAGGGCCAGAGGTCTTCGTGGTTCTAGCCATGGATTTAGGTCAATAGCGGAAGGTCGTGGCCTACGCCTCAAGGAAACTCAAACCACATGAAAGAAAATATGGCGACATCACCTATTTGGGGAGACGTTCGAGGTATTTTCAGATCAGAAAACTCTTAAATACCTTTTCCCACAAAAGGACTTGAACATGCGGCAACAAAGATAGATGGAGTTATTAAACGACTATAACTTTTCAGTTCAATACCATTCGGGCAAAGCAAACATCATGGCGGACGAACTCAGCCAGAAACCTAGAATCATGGTGGCACACATGATGGTTCAAGAATGGAAGTCGTACGAAATACTTGTTGATTTCAACATAGAAGTTCGTGCAGCAGACCAAGGACCAAGGTTATGCAATATCCTTGCAAAGCCTTCACTCGAATCCAGAATAATCGAGCTACAAGCTAAAGAACCATGGCTACAAGATTTAGCCAATGATGCTGATCGACCTGATTGAACCAAGGAGGAATACGGCAGTGTACGTTTGAAAGGGAGACTATGCGTACCACAAAAGGAGGAGCTGAAAAGAGAGATTCTAGAAGAAGCTCACCGTTTCAAATATTCTGTCCACCTCGGAAGGACAAAGATGTACTATGACTCAAGGCGCAACTACTGGTGGAGACAGATGAAGTTTGACATTGAAGAGTTCGTGACTAAGTGCGTGATCTGTCAACAATTCAATGTTGAACACCAAAAGCTAGCCGAAACACAACAACCCTTACCAATTGGAGAATGGAAGTGGGAGCACATCTCAATGGACTTCATCACGGGATTGCCAAAGACTCGTAACAGCCATGACATGATTTGGGTGATTGTGGACAGATTGACCAAATCATCACACTTGATACCAGCAAAGTCCTCGATGAACACAGATGAATTAGCGAGATTGTACGTGAAAAAACCATACGTTGGCATGGAGTACCGGTTAAAATTTTTTCTGATCATGGATCTCAGTTTACTTCCAAATTTTGGGGAAGTTTACACAAGGCATTGGGGACTCAGCTGAATTTCAGTACAACGTTTCATCCACAAACCGACGAAAAAACGGAGAGAGTTAATCAAGTTCTAGAGGACCTGCTCAGGGCATGTATTCTGGAATTCAAAGGAAGTTGGGAGGAGCACTTGCCACTCATTGAATTCTCCTACAACAATAGTTACCAAGCAAGCATAGGCATGGCACCATTCAAAGCACTTTATGGGAGACCTTGCAGATCTCCATTGTGCTAGAACGAGGAGAATGTCCAAATTCCAGTAGGTCTAGAACTAATTTCTAAAATAACAGAGAAGATCAATTTAATTAGAGAGAGACTCATTACGGCTCAACACTGACAAAAGAAGTACGCTGATGTTAGAAGGAGGAAACTTGAGTTTCAAATAGGAGACTGGGTGTTTTTTAAGGTTTCACCAACCAAGGGAGTGTTCAGATTCGAGAAGAAGGGTGAGTTAGCACCACGGTTCGTTGGACCCTTGAGATTTCTGAACGGATAGGAGAAATGGCCTACAGATTGCTACTACCATCTTGCCTAGACTTAGTGCATGATGTATTCCTCATCTCGATGTTAAGGAAATGTCATCCAAACCCGACGAGTGTGATTGATTGGCAAACAATCACAATCCAAGTCAATGCAACTTATGAAGAGGAACCTGTACAAATTTTGGATCACAAGGATCAAGTACTACGCAACAAGGTGATATCAAAGGTAAAGGTACTATGGAACAATCATGGGACATCTGAAGCAACATGGGAGCTTGAAGATCATATGAGGGAGCAATACCCACATCTTTTCACTTAAGGTAACGAATTTCGAGGAAAAAATTTTATTAAGGAGGGTAGGATGTAATAACCTAAACCAAATTAGGACTTAAGTGTAATTACTATAAAATTAGGGGTTAATTTGAAATTTTAGTAAGTAGCCATATTATTTGACTTTTGACTGATTGTGATTAGTGGGTTGTACAATTAGAAAACTAAGTGCAACACAACCATAACTTCTTCAGTTAGAATGAATGGTTTAGATCTTGCAGAACATAATACATCCCATTCAATGGTTAAGAATTAAAACAGTAATAGAAGTTTCCATAGGAGTTAGAAACTTGCTAGGATTTAAAAATTTAAATAATAGAAACATAGCTGAACTAGAAGAGCTGGGAATTCATCTAATGGCTTAGAATCTAAGACATCCTAATGAAGGGACAAGATTAAAATAGAAAGACTAATACTAATAGGACTAGGAAGTTGTCTAATTACTATATATAAAGAGGCTTAGCTTGGTTTCGAAAATCACACAAGCCTAGGAGCTAAGAAGGAGAAAAAGGAGAAGAACATAGCTGAATTATCTACTGTAATAAAGCAAAAGAATTCAAAATATTCGAATTTAATTAGTTTTATGGTTTAAGTAGTGTTTAAAGTTTATTTTTCAAATATACGAAGTAAGTTTTCAAAATCATATCAGTTTTCAAAGGTTTTCAAAATAATTTAATAACTATTTATTTACTTATATTCTCTTAAATATTTTAATTGGGTTTTTTTCCGAATTTAATATTAAGGAAGGTTACTTAAGGAAGAAAACTGATTAGAAGTATGATTAGAACAAAATTCTGGAAATATTGCCCAGACATATTTTAAGGCCCCTGGTTTTGGTGCCGACCATATTCTCGATGAGCTGAGAACGCGCCAAACCAAACCCTTAGACCAAATCATGAAACCCAGAATTTTCACCCAGAACCCTCAGCGACTACTCGACGCACCGACTAATGTGCCGAGCACCCGCCAAAGTCACACCAGCGACCCCTAAGCGTGCCAAAATGTGCCAAGTTGATCCAAATCGTTTATACTTTTGTTAGCATGTGTATATTGTTCTCATTAGACCAATTCTGATGTTAGTTATGCTTGACTATGCAAATTTCAATTACTTATACCCTGTTTGGACTTTTTTGCATGCTAATTTGAACATGATATTTTTATATGATTGATTTTATATGAATTTAACATGTCAAGCATACTACGTAGAGTTATTACACACTGTACACAACACTTCCATGCTTAGGTAATGTGCACCCTATGACTTGCACTTCTTATGCCTTAAGACCATGAATTTGGTCTATAGGTCTACTGTAATGATCCGGACAGGGAATTCCCCATTTCATAGGTTTTCCAGTCCCAGTATCACCTTCACCTCGTATTTCTACGAGAGTGGTAACACAACCTTAATCATAAGCGGAAGTCCTGAGCAGTTCTAGTAAGATAAAAGTAACTAATACGCCTAGAATAAAAATTCTACGATTCTAAGTATCAAAAACTAATTCTAGACTAATCTTACGTACGTCAAGTAGAGTGCGCTACCCAATCCATGTCAGCTCCCTTAGAGAACATCTAGCTTCTGAGATCTGAAAAGAGATAATATAAAC
>JAUPMG010129736.1:0-11528 GCA_031762675.1 Pachysandra terminalis | reverse complement strand
ATAGCTTAGAGCATAGTTATTAGAAGGACCAATGTGCAAGTTGTGCTGAGAGTAAAAAAATATAGAAATAGAGAGTATTTTTGGAAGAGAGAATTAAGGACAGAGGAATAAAAAGGACAATTTCACTAGATCTTAGGGAAACAAGGTTGGGACGAAGCCCATGACGTACAAGTCAAGAGATAGATTTCCTCCTATTTTAGGGTTAAACCCGTATTTAGCCATAAAACAGAAAAGTAACCTCAAGTATTAAACGCTCCAGATTTCAAATCCACTATTATATATATATATATATAGATAAAACTCACTTATCAGAAACAAAATGTTGATTGAATTGTCGAACAATGACAACAAACCTACTTACAGGTGTGCTTAATTCTCTCTTCTTTTTTCACAATAAAGTTTTTTATATTAATTCATAGAGTTAAAAATAAATAATATGCATTGGCCACGTACACGAATGTATACAATGCCCAACGAGGGAAAAGAACATAATAGCCACTGACACTCTCCACCAGTCTACAACATCAAGATCCCTATCCCCTGCTGGCTTAAAAATTAAAAAGAAATGCCTTGGAAAGCCGTCCTTGGAGTGTGCTTAATCGGTAGAAAGATCTTAAGTTGCTGATTGAAGAGGTTAAGCCAGAGCTGCATCGCATGTTTCAAGAAATTAATAAGGGAACAGTTTTCTTGGCCAACTTAGCATGCAGTGCTAAGAAGAAACGGTGGTTTCATGAAGTGGCCGATCTTCCTTCAGAATTTCAAGTAATTGTTCATTCTCATGAAGTCAGGTTTGTATAGTAATCAGATGTAATCAAGTTTCTTTGTATGTTTTAGCACTAGGCTTCGAGACGTTATTATGTATCTAGTTTACTTTTGAGGAAAGGAGGCTGTAATGTTCCCCTTGTGTAGGTGTACTGTCTTTTACCATAAACCAGCAGGGTCCCATTAACACCACCACCCCCCCTCCCTTCCACAACCGCCCTCTGTCGCAAATAAAAAGTAAGAAATTTTATAGTGGTAGAAATATTAATATTTTTTCACCTCCAAAGCAAGTGATGTAAATATGTGACTAAGGTATTTAAGTCCAAAAATACCTAGATGCTCCTTCCAATTCTTTAGGGGCTGATATTCAAGAGTCAACTATGTTAAGGATAATCATCCTTGGATTGTGAGTTCAGTATCCATCAAATACGTAACTTGAAAAACTATTTGCGGTTGTCTAAGGGATGTAATTCGTAATAGAAAACGACTTAATGTGATATGGTGAAGTCATGCAAAATTGATTCTTGGTGTGATGTTTGGTTCGGGAATTCTCCTCCTAGTGAGCATCAGTTAATACTCTTGATCACTTTCCTTCTGTGGGTGATACTTTTGAGTCATATGGTTTGTTGAAGTTTGATCATATTGCTCATACCCTTCGTGTTGCGATCATTAATGCTACTAGGGTTTTTCATATTAAGCTTTCTAATTGCAAAGACCAATTAATTAGGTCGCTGAAGAACCCCTGAAAATTCTCAATCAGATCTGCAGGGAATCATGTTAAACCCAGTAGCAATTTTGGGGATTGGTGTAAATATTATTGGATTCCCTATCTTTCTCCTATGATCGATGTCTTCGCCTGGAGTGTTTTCAACAAAGCAGTGCCAACAGATGACAGAGTTCAATGCATTGGTATTCCTCTAATGTCAGCATGGAACTGTTGATTGAATCATCAAACTGAATCTGCGGATTATCCTCTTATAAAAAGTTATTTGGCTAAGTTGTTACAGTAGAAATTTGCTACCATCTTGACACTAAACTCTACAGCTCAGAATTTTTGTTGGCAGATCTCAATGCCTAAGACAATATCCTCATGGTTCTCCAGCGATCAATTGCCTCATTATGTGCCTCCCTTTTCTTGTTGCTTCAGTGCTTTGTACTAAAAGGAACACACAGCTTTGACGAAAAACAATCACCTGCCAGTGCTAATTACCTTCTCGACAAAATGCTGGATCATATCTCTCGTATTGCTGAACACATATTAAAGGTAATATTTCGGATCTTGCAGCTAATAATCTCGGTTCTCTAAACATCGAAGCCAATATCAGACCCAGGAAGAGCATTAGAGTGATCAGATGGCTTAAACCACCTTTCAACAATGTGAAACTCAATATTGATGAGGCTGCTAAAGGCAACCCATGAATATCTGGTGGAGGTGCTATAATAAAAGATTATAAAGACACTCTTATAGCTGCAGGGTCTAATTTTCACGAACCAACCTCATAGCTGAAGTTAAAGCATGGCTTGATGGTTTACTTCTTATTCAAAGATGAACTGCACCACAGGACCCTTCATAGAATCTAACCCTCAAGTTGTCATTGATGTGGTATTGATAAACACAGGATTCCTTAGCATATATTGTTGAAATTTTACGATTTCTATCCTTCATAGCATCCAATGCAATGTCTCTAATACATTTAGAGAAGCTAATACATTGGCTGATGCTTCTGCAGACTTAGGATGCTTCTTACACTCTTCACAAGTTTTCCATGATTCCATGCTGCTTCCTCGTAACATTGGGAGCCTTTTGTGCTTGGACAGACAGGGATTAGGAAAAATTTGGAGGTAAAAGCTCTGTTGTTTTCTTTCTCATTCTTGTATTTTTCTTTTTTCTGGCAGGATCTATTTTGTAAAGACTACAGCCAGCATGATGTATCTTTCAAGAATCTTCTATATCAATTTTTTCTAAGGGGTAAGGTAATTACATCCCCCTGTCTAGGTGTAATAACACTTTTTCATGAGGTTTGTCTCAACCACCTCCGTCCATGGAGTTTATATATATATATATATCCACAGGAGCAACACAGCAAATATCACTGGAAACTGATGGTTGTTAAATTGTTCACCTCTCTTTCCTTCACAGATTCAGTAGTCTCCTATCTAATATTAACAATATTTTACATAATGTATAGAATATATGCGGGAACTCCTTCAAAATCACTATAGATGGGATTTTTACACAGCTCTTTTTTTTTTTTTTTTTGTGATCAATAATGAATTTATTAGAAAGAGCAGAAAAGAAGAAGAATGCAAGGGGGGATAGAAGAAATCAAACACAGACAAGAAGAAAACCAGAAAAAAAAAAACAGACAGATTACAGAAAAAACAGAAAAAAGCATCAACCCTGACTAGCTACAAAGATGCCACTATATCCCAGCTACTCATCATCATATCATTCCACAAAATATCTATAAACTCTGGATGAATGCACACCCAAGAAGCCGTCATAACCATAATGGAATCCACGATTTCATCCATCCACTTACTCTATCCATCGAAAATCCTCCTATTTCGCTCATTCCAAAATCCCCCATAAAACCGCATAAAAAAGAGCTCTATACATGATCTTCCCCCAACTTCCAGGAGCTTGAAACTCCCACTAGTAAAGTAACTCTCACTGTACAATGGCCAACCCAAGCAATACCAATAGAGGAAACAAAAATCTCCAAATCTGATCAGCAATAATGCACCCCAGAAACAGATGATTCACGGATTCCCCAAGGGCCATACATATAGGGCATGCCTATGGAGATAGAGCCATATAAGGCCTCCTCTTCTGAATATTGTCAGCAGTATTAATACGGTAATGCAGGGAAGTCCAAAAAAATGCTTTGACCTTAGGAGGGACCTTAGCTTTCCAAAGCAAAGAGGGTGAGAAAGGAGGGGGAATCGAGAGACCAGCAGACATCAACGCCTTGCAAAACGATTCAGTAGAGAAACTCCCAGTAGGCTCAAGACACCAAACCCTAGAATCCTGTAAATTCTCAGAAATGACAACAATCTTAAGAGACTCGAGCAAAGAAGTTAACTCACCAAAGGTCGCCCCAATTGGGTCTCTATGAAAAGGAATATTCCAAGAAAGACCAGAACTGGACCAACTTATGGTATCCGAAACAAGAGAGTCCTTATGAGTGCATATAGAGAAGATTATGGGGAAGTAAGAGGCTAAAGGAGCTTCCCCACACCATAAATCGGTCCAAAACCAAACGGAACTCCCAGAACCAACAGAAAACCTCACATTCCTACTGAAAATATTGAACAGATCAGAAATGGCTCGTTACTGTGCACACCATATTTGCTAGCAATGATGGACCTCCAAAAAACATCTTTTTCAACACTGAACCTCCAGAGCCACTTGACACAGCTCTTGCTTAACTAATTGAAAATAAACAGGCCTATCAAGATGATGTATTTGACAGAATGAACCAAATCACCTATTAACATGACTAGAACTGTGGTATAATATTCAGATGACCTAGGTCAAAGTCATATAACTAGAGAAATATCCAAGTAATGGATCAAGACATGGTAGAATGTAACGACACAAATGTACCTCGTATGCAGAACTGATCTCTTTAAACTTTTCAGTTGCTCCAGGTTGCTTGTTGACATCAGGGTGATACTGAAAAAAGTAACAAATCGAAGTACAATCAACTCTCATTAATATCTACAAAGAAGAAGATAACAAAAGGATGCATTATCTCAACATGCATTAAAAAGATAGATAACAAAAGACTTCAAAGTTAAATGCAAGGAAATTCAATTAACCACCATCAATTTGCCCAGTTCAGTTACTATATTTAAAGCAGAATTGATCCACTTCACTACTCAAATAATTATTCACAAAGCCTTAATTGTGCTATGTCAATTAAATTACTAAATAGTAAATAATAAGCATTTGGCAATTAATCTCAAGTATGAATGCCATGTATGCCACCAATCTTACTAGAAACAGTATTAGAAGATAAACATGGCAGCTTTCTACGTCTTCTCCCATCTACAAGATTGTAATAGCACCAAATGCATCGAAAGAACCTCTCGATGAATACCAAACTATACTTGATGCAAATTGAAGAAATGGCTACAACTTGATCATCGTCACCGCCTAGAATTGATTGCCTTGCGGTGTCAGTCAACATACAATAGTCTTCTTGATTTTGATGGATGTTCCATTGGGAACCCAGGTCTGTCAAGTAGTATTGATGTCTCCCGAGATAATTCTCTTCTTATTGGGGTCAAATCGGATTTGGAAAATCCAACAAGATGATGCTATTCCTCAAATGTATAAAGTGAAAGACAATAAGGCCCTGCAGCTTCCTAAACGCCAGGAAGCCCTTCCTAGACCTAAAGTGCCTCCTACCCAATGCTTGGGTGTTTGGTGACACTTCTGAAAGCTGCTTCGGATGGAAGCCCTTCTTCAAGAAGCCCATTTTGGTGAAGCAGGAGTTGGGATGCTTCTAAAAATTGCATTTTTGGGAGGCAGTTAGCCATGTTCTAAATTCAAGTGAAACTTTTAAAAATGACAAAACTACCCTTTCATTTCCATTGTACATTCCTTAAAAAGACAAAGATGTCCATCCAGCCTAAACTTATGTACAGGAGCATCCTTTTAAATAATGTTTCTCACCAGACGCAATTTTTGGCCAATGGCTTTGATTCAAAGCCCTTTTCACAATGCTCTCCACATTGAAGCCCTTCCATTTGTAGGAAGCTGTCTATCCATACCTGATCATAGAAAGACTCAAGTACATTAATTTGCCAAACCCATGGAATAAAAAAGGGTTGTGGTGGGGGTATCATGTGTTCAGTAGATTTTTACTTTGTTTCTCCCAATAACCATCTAGTTCTGAGGACAGAAGAGTAACAAGGTTGGCAAATGAATAGGCTGGCAATTTTGCCGAGTGGGGTTAGTAAAGAATCTCTAAGGAGCAGATAGAACCTGCTATTATGATTTTTGATTTCACACACACACACAAAATATATATATATATATATATATATATATAAGGACCTAATGAGGAGAATCACGATGCACAAAAGTGAGGACAATCATAACAGAAGTTACAGACCTAAACTACTAGTCAAAATTTTACAAGCTTAACTTCTTCAGAGTTACAATTCCGATGAACATGATTTTTCTCTGGAAAAATTTCACATCAGACACCATATATACTGAACAACTTCCATGGAGGCAAAGCATTCTTCCTCAGCCCATTAATTGCTAATATTAAGTCACCTTCAATCATACGAGGCAGGAGCAACTCCGTGTAAGCACTTCTACTATTATTTCTTGAGAAAGATCTAAAAGGCCAGCATAACTTAGTAATAATAATAAGGGTTGCCCACTGAACTTTCACAATAATTGTATTCAAAGGATTCCAAGTGGAACAATCATAAGGAAATGGAAGTGTAAGGAAAATTCTAGACAATATACCTCAGCTGCATTCCTCCTTGATAAACACCTCTCTGAAACTATAACAAACTAAATTATGATGGGTGTATTAGGAAATCTAAGTCCATCTAGAATTGGAGAGGTTGTGAGGGGTTGGGAGGATAACATTGTACCTTCATTTCTCAGGTCCAATAGGTAAAGGCACATAAATGAGAGCAAAATTATCAACATTACTAAATGGAATTAATCATTACACATCATATGGGCCACAAAAAGTAATAGTGGAAGATAATTCAGCAGTTAAAATTAGATGGATGAAACTTCTATTGACCTGCCATCGAAGATACCGCTAATTTGTCAAGGAAGCCAAATAGCATCTTCTTTGAATGTCTTATTCAACTGGAGACCTAGATCCTCAAACTCCCTTGTTGATTCTTTAGCTAAGAGCGAGGTACGTGAAAGTGAGACTTTCACGGACAATTTTTACCCAATGATGAGTGTTATATTTGATGTGGGTCCATTTTGTTTTATAGATCTCATGATCTTAATTTTGCTCTATTTTCTATATATATTGTTGCTGGTCAAAAAAAAAATATAATGTTCATGACAGTCACCAACATTATTGTGTGATTAGTTCATGACAAACACATATGCCACTAAACTTGAAGTCTTCGAGCAAGTAGGACCTATATAACACATAGTCCCCAGAAGCCCCAAGCATACTCATGTCAATATGATACCCAAGCTAGGATTGTCAATGTCTCGAATATGATTCTAATCTAATTATGACCCGAATTCAAATCGATTTTTCACAACATATCCGTATTCGACCAATAACCATTCGGGTATTGGGTGAATAAATTCCTATTCAGTTAAAATTTGAATAAACTTTTAAGCTATTTGTTGAAATATAGCTTAAATAGCAATAAAAGGGTGTCAAGGGTATATCTGTAAATTCAAATTATTAGTTATTATATAAAATAAGAGGGGCCATCGAATTTAGGTCACCTTTACTATTCTATCAAAATAATGTTAATTTGAACATATGGTCATCCCCCTTACCCAATGATTTGGGGGTCAAGTAAGTCAAATGTCACATACCCATGAAAGTAGCTTGCAACTTGCAAGAGCAAGGATGAGTACAAAAGATTTTATCTAGAATAACTAACATTTTTTCCACCAAAAAATAAAAAAGAAAGATTTTCCAACCCCTCTCCACACAACCCCACCAGGGACAAAAAAGAAGATCAAATACGAAGGTGTAGATAGTAACCACCACCTAAAAAAAAGAGTTAGCTAAAAGACTAGATGTCAGTTTGCAATGATCTATAAAACGATTGGTAAATCTAGAACATAATTATTTAAAACAAAAACTTACTAAATTACCGTCCAAGAGTCTAGAGGATATTATCCTCAAATTTTAACTTCAAGTTCACAAGGCCGTGAAAATCATTGAGAATTTTCTGAAATGAATTGAATAATGCAATAAATTGGGTAAAGAAATCAGAGCCAGGGGCCAAACATACATGTGGAAAAATCTAATGGACCAACCTGATAGCAATGGCACAGAGAGAGAGAGAGAGAGAAAGAGAGAGAGAGAGAGAGAGAGAGAGAGACCTGACATCATTATGCCTAGTGTGTTCTTAAAAACCAAACCGCTTGCAATCTCAACCACTTATATTAACATCATGTCACAATATAAACTAGGATCTGCAGGGAAGGCTGGGTAGGAGAAAGGTAAGGTAAAAAATTTATGAGGTTTTCGGTGCCATGGCAAGATGCTTGGCTTCTACAGATGAACAAGATACAATGCCACGCTTCCATATGTTAAAAGTACCTAAAATATACAAATACTAATTGTGAAAAGGACTCCATGCAAGCCAACACCCTGGTCACCATTAGCACAAGAAAATACTCTAACAAAGAGAAATAAAGTACGAGATGATGTGCCTTCTCTATGCAATCCAGTACCATGGTGGTTGTAGGACCATTACTTTTCAGCACAGTTTCTAATTGGACCAATGCAAAGACTTATAAGAGGGGAAATAAAATGCATTTGATAAGGCAGAAAAACAAACAACCCATCAGATCACACAAAAGAGAAAGCCGGTCAACTATAGCCAAGAATCCCAGGTACATAACAGGACACAAGTAATGCTACTAATTCCATAGCTAAATCATCACCGAGACTGCATAACAATCACCCTATTTTATGATGATGATCAATCAAATTAGGCTATTTCTAATTTTTATCTCAAGTCCACCAATGAAGTACACTGTAAATAAGACAACTAACTATCAGCAATTTCTCCCAAAATGGATGGGTGCCCAACAAGACGAACATTAAAACACTTACTACACTGATATCAGATTAGCTCCACATCCTTTCTCCAAACCCAGTAAACCACAAGCAAGCTAAGCGCCTGAAAGCTAATTATCGGAAATGGGTATGATACAAGCAAGATCATATCAAATCAGAAACCAAACTTGCTAACTAAAATACAACTAGAAATTGACCACCAGAAGCTATTCAATTGATAATAATTGAATTAATAGTAAGGAGCACTTCCTAAACGTTCCCAAAATACATACAAACTACACATTTTGAGCCCCCCAAAATTATATAGAAGCAAAAGGGAGAATGAGAATAAAGCGACAACGAGCTTTTAAAGAAAATAAAAATAAGAACCGCAACTGGTAAGTTACTACCTGGCGTGCCAACCTTCGATAAGCGGCCTTAATTTCTTTGTTGCTTGCAGACTTGGGAACCCCAAGAGTAGAGTAGTAGTCAGCAGCGGCTGTGATTAGAGTGGCGAAGCCATTAGCGGAGAGCCTCTTCTTCTTCTTCTTCTTATAGAATTGGGCAGAGGAAGATGAAAAGAAGATTGGAAGGAAGGGACTTTGGTTCCAAAGGCTCTTGCCTCCATTGAGGAAAGAAGAACCAGCAGCACTCGATGGGAAATGCGGTGGCTGTGGACGCTCGGAACTGAAACTGAAAGAGGTAGGAACCAACGACAAACTAGTCGCCATTGAACTAGGACAGGATTGTAAGTGTTCGTTGATTGTTCTAAGAGAAGAAGAGCAATACGCAGAAAGGGGAAGGTGAGTTTTGGTACATTTTCTCTGCCGCTGCTCTGTATGTTTCCCTTCTTTTCTCTTGTGGAGATGAGGAGACCAAGTATTTCCGGTTGGAGTTTTATGGTTCGTAAATTAACTAGAATCTCTCATGTGATAATCGCGCAACAGAACATTTATAAATAAAATTATAAATGTGCTATTACCAAAGCTGTTTTTGTTATCATCCCGGCTCTCACAATATGTAGAATATTAGTATGATTTTTCTGAAAAATATATATTTTTCAATTATTGGGTTAAAAATTGAAAATATGCAGTTTTCACTTTCATGTGTTTGGAACTTTGGATAGAAATGAGATAGACTATGAAAATTGTTTTATATATTACCCAAACATTGTGGTACTGATCATTAGATCTGATAATGGATCACATTCAGATAGATTGAGGTCGAGTCAATATATGGTCAACCCGAACCCATCAATTTAATATTTTGGTTCGAACCACACTTGGATCGGACTAAGGAGCTCCTGAATGATGACCCAAGGGGTAGGCACCCAATTCATTTGGGTGCCCCCCCTCGTATGGGCCCCCGTTTGGACATCCCCTTGTGGCCACTATGCTACCGATGGTCGATACATCCGACTTATCAGATTTTGAGTTTAGGGTTATTTTTAGCAATCTTCCTCCTCATGCCATAAACTTCTGGCATAGCATGATTTTTCTGTCCAATGGTCCATTAACATAACCAATATTGGTCTAATAATGTGGCCAATGGTCCGACCTAAACAATGCCAAATGATCCGATTTGATCCAAAATAATCAAAACCAACAATTGTTACTTATGCCAACCAGACGATGCCATGGATACTGACTTGGCAAAAAGTGTTGCCACATCATCATTCCCAATGGCATGGCACAGTCTCCAAAAATTTCCATCAACATTAAGCCCCTTTTGCTAATGGCGTAACCTTGCGCCGAGAGGCAAAACATAAATTGGTCATTTTAAGGAGAAGTGGACTTTAAAGATGGCCAAAAGCATGCCATATTTATTCATTTACATGTATTGAAAAACTATGAATTATAATGGGGAGCCTTTGTTACCATGAGGTCGCCCGGTTACTTGTATGAATTTGAAGTGTTGTCGGCGCAATGAAGTCACAGTGCTACTTATTCCTTTCTTATAGTCGTCTGAAGAGATGTGCTCACTGGCAACTCATTTTGCGCACTATTCAACTACATTGGTAAGATGGATGTGCCTCTTCTTATAAATGAAGTACAACCTTCATCATTATTTCTCGCATTACGTGTCGACCCCCAAGGATATTAATGTAACAACCCGATCCTGACCCTTAAGTTAATTAAGATTAGTGACTTAAGTAACTTAGGTAATCAGAGTTAATCTCACGAGTGACCGAGATTAATGACCAACAAAGCCATGATCTTAGAACATTAGGCTAACTCTAGAATTTGAGGCGAGTTGAGGAGCCAACCTGCCCAAGTAGTTAAAAATTAGATATTTAATTAGAGGTTAATTATTAAACAAAGTAATAAATTATATTAGCCAACTAAATTCATCCGTCTCAACTCCGTCAATAAAAGCCCTCTAACAGAGCCTGTGTACGAAGCCAGTCGGAAAAGATATGAACCAAAATCCTGATTTACCCCCACTGCTGAAACTATTCACAATCCGACCCGTTCAACCTATAAATAGAACACTTGGGTTCTTTTCACTCATTTTTCTCAAAAACCCTCTTCCTCTCTTCTCTTTCTTGGTGCCAAGGAGTAAATGAAGGATGGCCATGGAGTTGGGTTGCAGGCACATCGGCTCTGGCTCGTCTACTCCGCCATTATTCCAACGTTACTCCGGCGAAAAACCCCCAAGTTGAGTATTCCTTCTATAATTTGTAATTTAGTTGTGTTTTGGAGGCTTGGAGAAGGTTTGTATGTACCCCACCCGCCTTCTCCAAGGTTATTACCCATGAAAGACTATATGCATGCGGAAATCCAAACCCCCGGACCACAAATTGGATCGAAACCTAAACCCTAAGTGTGGTGGAAAGTGGGAAACCCTCAAGCACCCACCTACTAGTTACACGTGTTTGACCTATCTCCCGGTCAGTTTGACATTTCATGCAAAATATGACCCCCCAATCCGAAGGATCAGTTTTAGTAGATTTGGCCGAGCAATGGGTGATTTCGGGAAACGATGTAAGCGTGACCCCCGAACCCTCCTATTAGCTTA
>JAUPMG010129725.1:0-11528 GCA_031762675.1 Pachysandra terminalis | reverse complement strand
GAGAACGCCCTCTCATTATACTTTAAAGAACTTCACAAGGGAAACATATTTATCTCTGATTTCCTTTAAGTATAGGGAACTCGGATTGGTTACTGTAGTTATGAACCTTAAAGGGATCTCAAGATAGACTCTTCCTTACAGGAACTATTGATCATGAAAATGAGTTCCCTAATGAGAAACTCAACATCGAGCTCTCTATATGGGTAACTCGATAATACATTAGCGACCTCGTAAGTATACAGTTATTTTGATCTCCTTCAGAGGAAGATAACCGCCAAAGGGAGTTCCTTTGAAATATGCGGATTCAGAAGGATATTTATGACATTGAAGTGTTTTCTAGAAAGTTGATTGAGATGGATTCTCATAACCAGGCAGCACGTGGTAAAACCTCTTCTACTTATAATATCTGCTTTCTGACTTATCTAAAAGGGGGTTTTCTTTTTTTGGATTGGCGGCATGAATGGTGACATTGCTCTAGGGATTTGTGCTAAAGTAACGCGTGCCATCAGATCCGTGTTGCTCAAGTTCCAAAGCAACCTATCGCAAAGTAGGTTTTTAATGTTTGAAATGATTACTCTCTTTCTCTAGAAGTAACTTAGGCGTGTTGCAGAACACATGTCCTTCAGGATATGGATGGAAAACACGTGTCACTCAGGATGCAAGCAGTGTATGAGGGCCCCTCTCTAAACATTAATTAAGTGACATTTGTCCCATTTTGAGTCGGTGAACTCCCTACAAATACTAGAGCCCATCCTCCATTGAAGAGGATCGGATTGCTTGAAATCTGATTCTTAAAGCTTAAAGAATACAGTACTCTCTGAACTAAAAGAATAGAAAATAACAGCGAGTAAAGGCACTGAAAGAGAAAGAGATAGTCAGTTATAACGTGTATTTCTCATGCACGTTGTAGACTTTAAGTCTTTTCAAACTCTGAGGTTTGTGTTCCAACTGACCTTTCAGTTCTTGCAATCTTCCCTTTCTTCTTGCCTCTTCTCTTTGTCTTCTTCACAGGTCAAAGTTGACAAGAAACGCTCTTGACAGAACGGCTGCGCGACGGTTTAGGCTGTCTTGAGATAGACTCTCCTTACCTTTTCTCTGGGAAAACTGGTTGTAATTGGCCCACATATATTAGCTTTTATTCAATCTAATATATTTTACCTTTTACAAATCCGTCATCACCATTTTTGGTGACTCCACTGGAGAGTCTGTAGTCGTTTCTTTCATCCTTTACCTATTTCCATCTTTTAGCTATCTGCTATCTGTTGCTTTTATCCTCTACTTTATACATGGATCCATCTGCTTCACAATCTATTCCCCCTATGGAAGACATCCTGGAACAGAATCCTCCTCGAGACCCTGTTCCTCCTCAAGACCCTGAAGAGATGGCTAAATCTCTTAGGGCAACCATTCAGGCTCACAGGCCCAGTTAGATGACATACCTAACAAGTCTGGCCCTATTTCTTTACCAAGCCCTATTGTCAGGACTTCTCCAACAATAAACTCTTCTCAACACATTCATATACCTTCATCTACCTTCAAAACTGACTATGTCACTATAGCAGATGTTCAAGCGCTCCTACAGAAATCTCAGTCCAAGGATACAGACTGGATTGGGAGTGATTTCTGTCCTCTCTACCCAGAGGACTTCCTAAGAAAATCATACCCCAAGGAATATGAGGCTCACACTTTTCCTCAGTTTTTAGGTCAGAACAAGAACGTCCTGGAGCATGTTACTCGCTTCATAGAAGTGCTGGGAGCGTATGCTAGCAACAAGGAGGTCCGTCTGAGGGAGTTCTCGCAATCGCTTTCCGAGCGGGCAGCAGGCTAGAGCCCGGTTCCGTGCTAATTGGGAGGCCGTTGATACATAGGGAAAAGGTGGTACCCTCTACTTATCACCAATGCTTGAAGGGGGTCTGTAATGGCAAGGTTGTTAAGGTGGTGGCAGAACCCTTTCCCTTTGATGAGTCGGAAACTCATTACACTGAAGCACATCACTATGATGGCTTCGCCCCAGAGGGAGAGTGCCGGGTTGCCAAACCTTAGGGAACTCTTTTGCCCTTGTGGGATACTCTCGAACCGATTTCTTCCAGACCATCTGCTTCAGTACCATCTTCTTCCAGACCATCTACTTCACCAGGCCATCTCCTACAGCATCAGCTCCTTCAATACCAGCTTCTCCAGCACCATCTTCTTCGGAAAACTCTCGACCTCCGAAGATTCGCTGCGTCAGAGTAGACCTTCCAAATGGAAGGCATGTGTACCGCTTATGACAATCACAGGAGGGTCCATCTGCTGACATCCTCCAATGCGCTCCTAATGATGAATTGCCAGAAGCTCTCGAATCCAAACTTGAACAATCCCCAGAACACTTGCAGGATGGTGTTCAGGTTGTTCAAGAAGATTTGTTTACAGTTGACCTTGGAGAGAGTCTAAGTATAAGAAAGCCTGTACAAATCTCTTCCCTTCTCGAGCCAGATCAGAGGAAGGCCTTCATAGCACTGCTCTCACAGTACAAAGATGTTTTTGCCTGGCGCTATGAAGACATGCCCGGTCTGGATCCTGCATTGGTGACCCATGGGCTTCATCTCTCCCCTGAAGTGTGCCCTGTCAAGCAAGCACCGAGAACCTTCAGGCCAGATGTTGACCTGCAGATCAAGGCAGAAGTCGAGAAGCTTTTTCAAGCAGGCTTTATCAAACTGTAATAACCCAACAAAAATATAGGACTAATTTGTAATAAATATAGGTATAGGAGTTAGTGTGTAATTAATATTGGGGTTAATTTAAAATTTTAGTAAATTAGTTACAGATTTGACTTTGACTGTTTATGATTGGTGGACTGCACTATAGGAAACTAAAGTGCTTTACACACAATCATAACTCTTTAAGTTATAATGTGTGGCTTAGGATCTTGTAGGAACTTTTAATATAAAATTAATGGCTTAGATTTAATCTGGATTAATAATAGTTATAACTTAATTAGGATTTCATTTTAATAGATAATTAAAGACAACTTCAACTACAACTAGAAACTAGATCTAAAGGCTATAGTTAAACTAAACTAATCTAACGGTTAGGATTTCGTAGGAACAATTCATCTAGAAGCCTAAAATTAAAAGAAGAGAGTTAAAACCTAAATAGGATTAAGATAGGATAAAATCAATGAGTAATTCATCTAGAACTAGGACACTTTAATCTAAAGGTTAGTATTAAACTAATCTAATCTAAGGGTTGTAAACTAGAACATAATCCAACTTAGAGAACAACTCCTAGACTAAATAGGAAACTATAGGAAACCTATAAATAAAGAGGGTGGACGTGTGAATCATTATTCCAAAAGAGTGAGAGAGAAGAAGAAGAAGATTGCCGGAGCTAGGAGCTAAGAAGAAGAAGTTCATAACATGAACTAAGAAGAGGAAGAAGAAGATTCAGCAAGCAAACCCAAGGTAATTAATCAGATTAAACTCTATTTTCGAAGTGAACTAAGTGTCTAGGTCCTATTCAATGAATATTATATAACACAACCTTAAAACCTTTATCTTTTACACTTTTCTACATAAGTCCTAATCTGGAAAATTACCCAGATCTGATTTATCGATTACCGGACCTATGTATATATTTTATATAATTTATTTTATATTTTTCTAAGATGCCCATATTTGTTAGGAACACAACAAAACAAGTTTCACCTTATTGCATTGAGAATTGAATAAGTTATGATTTATTTACTGAACCTGTGTCAATACCAGAAAGCTAGAAACCCATAACTTTTACTTTTGTGTTCATCGATTAAATATTGTATCCTAATAATTTTATATATTTTATTTAATATTTTTCCTATATTCCCCTTTGAGTTATTATTCTAACACAACAAGTTTGAGGTGATGCCGATAACTATACACCAAGTTATGATCGAATTATCGACGATACGTCAAAACTGTTGATATACTGGAAAACTCACCGAGGACCAACTAGATGGGTCGAGTACGGGTCGAGCCGGGTCATCTGACAACAACCCAGAAAACCTTTAAAAAAAATACTAATAAAATCCCCAATTGCTCCGATTGTTATGAAACTCCACATACATGCATATTTTGACTTAATTAGACTGATTTTGATGTTAGATTTGCTAAATTGTAATTATTTCACATATTTACTTCTTTATGGACCTTTTGACTATGTTTGGTGAACTTATGATATTTTGACATGCCTTATATTAATTGTTTAATTATTGTCGAGCATGCTAGGTAGACTCATTACACATTGTGCACATCAATTGCATGCTTAGTTAATGTGCACCGTATCACTTGCACATCACATGCCTTAAGACGTTGGATTTGGTCTATAGGTTCACACCCTTTGCATGTAAGTCGATACTGCTGGATTTTTAAGGACTTAAGAGGTTGCTGTGATCTGGAAATCACAGTAGATGAGGAGACTTGCTTATGTATTATGGAGTTAAGGGATTAGCTATCCCAATATACCTATGGATCCTTCGGGACTATATTTATGGAGTTGAGGGACCGTACATCCTAATAGACCTATTTTAGATTTAATCTTGTTACTCCCAAGGTGAAGGATAGGCCTTGTTTGGCTATCCCAAGAGACTTGTGAAAAGATGATAGGTGAGGGACAATTCACATTGGTGAAACCCAATATCTAAATTATAAGAGTGAAAATCTGTTAGTAGGTTGTTTATATATGAATCACAAGGAACATTCCGCATTGGTGAAGCCCTGAAATTTGTCCCTATGATCTAAAATAAAGTGAGGAAATTGGGACCTCTAGGTCGCAAGTCCTTAAAACTATGATGCGCACATGAAATAATCCCCTATTCTGGCCGTGTATTCGGGGGATGGTTTTCATCTTGTTTAGCCAGGGATTTGATCGGGTGTGAAACATATATTAAACGAATACTATACAACAGCTTGCACAACACTTAGATTGTATGTTTGATCACACTTGGTGATTATTATTTGTACATAGTATGCACATAGTAAAACTTGGCCATTCATATGCATATACACTTATAGCATGATTCATTCACTAATCTGTTAATATTACTTGATATTTATGTTTACTGTTCTATTGATTACCATTGAAGAGTGGCTTTGGCCCTACTTCAATCTTAAATATTGTTTATATTCGTTTATTTACTGAGTTAAGTGTAGTTGACGCTTTCGAGCACAACATATTTCAAGACTTACAGATGAGGACCAAGATGGAGGACTATGATGTTTTGAAGACTTTATCTATAATTAGGGTTTTATTCGATGATTTTATTAAATCTTGTAATAGGGTTTGTTCAATGTAATTTCAGTACTTAGTTAAATAGGTTAGTTAATAGGGATTTGATTTAAAGCATGAGACTAGTATTTTACTTTCCGTTGTTTTCTGTTTGAAGGATGTTATGTGATGGAATTTATTTTTATAACATTACTTTTCTATATTTAATCTTATATAATATCCTTCTTAATTTAGTGATTTTGGTTACATATCGTTTATCCACTTCCATCTGGATATGAGGTGAGAGTTACAACTAAATTTAAGGACTCCAATGAGATCTCTTGATTTGGTTCGTGACACAAACCTATCCAACATTGTTTCTATAAGGAAGAAAAATGGGCAAATTAGATGTTGTGTAGATTTCAGAGTTTTGAATAAAGCTTGTCCAAAGGACGATTTCTCTTTGCCTAAGATGGACATACTGATTGATGCAGTAGCCGGGAATGAAATTTTTTCATTCATGGACGGGTTCTTAGGTTATAACCAGATCCTAATGGACCCATGGGATGCTGAAAAAACCGCTTTCAGAACCCCTTTGGGAAACTTCTATTATACAGTCATGCCGTTTGGTCTGAAGAATGCTGGTACAACTTACCAAAGGGCCATGACTGCTATATTCCATGACATGATGCATGGGGAAGTTGAGTATTACGTGGATGATCTGGTTATAAAGTTAGCGAAGCGAGAGGAGCATCTCGCCATCTTGGAGCGGGTATTCCAAAGGTGTTGTATGTACAAACTCAAAATGAATCCTGTGAAGTGTGCCTTCGAGGTTTCATCGGGAAAGTTCCTTGGGTTCATAGTACATAGGCACGTGATCGATTTAGATCCAACGAAGGCCAGAGCTGTCATTGACCTAGCCCCTGACAAGACTCAAAAGGAGTTGAAGTCCTTCCTTGGACGCGTATCTTACATCCGGAGGTTTATTCCTGGACTCTCTGCCTATCTGGTCCCTCTCATGCCTCTTTTAAAGAAGAACGTTTCTTTTGGTTGGACAGAGGAGCATCAGCTAGCCTTCGAGGCAATCAAATAAGTACTCGCCCATCCTCACACCATTATGGCTCCTATTTAAGGGAAACCCCTCAGGTTATACCTTGCCTTTACTGATCAAGCCATAGGCGGTCTACTTGCTCAAGAGGATGAAGATGGCTCTGAAAGACCCGTCTATTACCTCAACAGGCTTCTACAGGGGGGATGAAACCATATACTCCAGGGTAGACAAGTCTTTTCTAGCTCTAGTGCACATGGTGAACAAGCTGAAGCACTACTTGCATTCACATTCGATTCACCTTGTCACGGGAGACATCAAATGGCTACTACAACTAGCTCAGTTTGAGATAGTATGCGAGACTCTAAGAGCTATTAAAGGACAAGCTGTCGCTGACTTATTAGCTGCCTTCTCCGCCCACGAAGAGGAAGATGACATCATGAATGAGGTATCTATGGTTTCAGAAGAGGAATGGTAGATGAAATTCGACGGGTCATCCAATTCTCAAGGTGGTGGAGTAGGAATTGAGCTTGTCTCGCCAAACGGAGAACAATTTTCCTTCTCTTTCAAATTGGACTTCCCTTGCACCAATAACAGAGCGGAGTATCAAGCGTTGCTGATTGGTCTTATCTTGGCGCGTCAGCTCAATGTACAGAGCATTCAGATTTTCAGGAGATTCCTCCTTGGTTGTCTCCCAAATCAATGAATAATTTGCAGTCAAGGAACCTGACTTAGTTCCATACATGACATCTATACAAGCTATCCTCTGAAGGTTCACAAGGTATTCCTTGACTCATAGCATGAGGAGCAAGAATAAGCATATTGATGCTTTGGCCAACTTGGGGAGCAGACTCAAGTTCGAATATGATGCAACCACCTTGGGGGTTATCTGGAGGACTACGCCCTCCACTCAACTTCTTCAAGAGGATGAAGAGCTTATTTCAGAAGGGGATTGGAGATATCAGATTATCTGTGACTTGGACAATCTTCCACACCGCACTCCTACCACCCCTCTGAAAAATCTAATGAAATTTACCAAGCAGGGTAAGGTTCTTTATTATAAATGAGTGAGTGGGGCCCTCTTCAGATACCTTGGATCGAAGGAAGCCACAGAGAAAATGCAGGCTATGCATGATAGTACTTGCGGACTTTTATGGCATTCGAGGCCGCAAGATTACAACTTTCTTGCACCAAATGTCAAGAACCACCTGATATTGAGGAGGCATTCCCCATCCATGAATTTACAAATTGGAGGGAACCCTACATAAGATTCCTTCGAGATGGAATTCTACCTCAAGATAGGCTTGAGGCTCTTCAGCTCAAGCGTAAGGTCCCTAGATTTTACATGGAGCATGGTGAATTGTTTCGAATGAGCTTCAATGATACCCCCTTGCGTTGCCTTGGTACTCAAGAGATCTTCATCGTCCTTCGAAATGTCCATGGAGGCACATTTTGTGAAGAAATGTGTGAAATGCCAGATTCAAGATAGCATTTCCCGTAAACCTTCTCAGGAAATGCAGTCAGTCATTTCTCCATGGCCATTTCATACATGGGAGCTGGATTTGATTGGACCCATTAATCCTAGGAGAAGGCGTGGACACTCTTGGATCTTGGTAGCCACAAAGTACTTCACTGTCACGACCCAAACTGGGAACCTCATCAGAAGTCTCGACTCTGAATTCGTAACCTTCACCCCAAACAGAAGCTTGAGAGTGGCAAGCGGTATCTAGCCAAAAAGGACTAGATAAAGCGGATATTAAATAAGAGATGGTCTATGAGATAATAAAGTTTTTAAATAATATCCAATATAGTTATTATTCATACAAGCAGCGAAAATTATACTAGTATAGTATTTTCAAATCAATTCCTACTATTAATTTAGATAAAAACCTAAATATAAATCCTAAAGAAAACTAATGTCTATAGGAAAATTAATATCAGAGTCGCAAAGATATGTTTATTGGAATTTATACAAAGGATAATTAATAAGGTAAAACCTACATTCAATAACTCTTAATAAACAACTGAAAGATGATTTATATATTACAAATCCAAAGCTTAAGGTGAAACCTAATGAAGCGTTTATATAATGGGATATTTAAATAAAAACATTGCTAAGCTAATACAATACATCGAATAATTGAACAACTTCTACATCTTCGTTTCCGTCTTCATCTCAATCTTCAATTAATAAACCTGAAATGTGGGTCGCTTAGAAAGCGTGAGCTACACTAGCTAGTAAGACAGATACCTTCAGGAATATATAAGACTATCCTAGAAAATATGCAATTCACAATACTCTCAGTCCACACAACAAACAAGATATTTAGGTGAAATGAGATGCATAAGGTTGAGTGTTAACTTTTATGCATGAGATGCAACTGTCATATGAAATCCTACATGTGGTGCACTAAACACGTAAAACCACCACGTGTAATTAAATCAAGTATTCTAATATGAAATGTTGTCTACGTGGGGCCCATATGGAATCGATCATACATATGATTCGGCTATTGGGTATCATCAATATAAACTTCCCTCACCTATCATCTTTCCTCATTTCTGTTGGGATCCTCTAACAGGACATCCTGCACCATGGGAGATAACCATTAATATTCTGTCTATGTATGTTTACACTTGATCAAGTCGTACTACTCAGGGAGGTATCACCATGTGAACTTCCTCCCCCCAATACATGGAAGGAGTAAGCAGACTATTCTATATACCAGATCATAGTTTCACGGCCTTTCAACCGAGATGACACAAGCGCCTCAGCTAATTTTTGATCAATGGGGGTGAATACATCCCAAGGTATCACCAATGTGAACTTCCTCTATGTCATACCTAACAGAAACCTCTGATATCTGGAATGTTGGGCATCACTAATGTGAACTGCCCTCACCAATCAGCTCTCATAAGAAAAGTATCATCGGCAATGATTGAGTCTATTGGGGTTGCAAGTCCCTCAACTTGATCTTGCCAGTCTCCTTACTTATTATGGTTTCCATATCATAATACTCTCAGGTAATAGTCTAAAGTCCCCAAACTATGGACTCAGGAATAGGGTATTGCTCATAGATCAAATCCATGGCCAAAAGCCAATGTTATGCATGTGAATAAGTGCACATTAACTAAACATTCAATCTGTGTGTACAAGGCGTAACAACATTGCAAGCAATGTAGAACATTTAGTTCACAACAATAAGAATGATATTTTAAATTTCATGGATAGTGGAATCACACAAGGGAATCACATATCTCTAACAAAGATCACACGTGGCATATAATATGCATTATAGACCAGTTTGCGTATCAGTCATCCATTATTCTTGCATATGATCTAACATCTAATCATTGTATTCATATCACATGTACAAGGGTTCAATGAGACACAAGTGTGTAAGCAATCACAATTAACCACATTGAACTCATTGAAACATCACACTAGAGTGTATCATCATCAAATCCAATCATAAATCAATCTATGTGTAATAGCTAACAAACAATAGAACATAGGGTCAGTTAAACAGGTTCGACGAGGTCTTCGGCGCACCGAAGCCTGCCTCGGTGACCCCTCTGTGGTTCGGCCACAATTCCAGTGGCCAATTTCTAGGCGACTACTTTGGCGCACCGAAGTATACTCGGCTCACCCTTCGGCGCGCCGAAACTGTCTCGGTGGGTTGTTCATGCTCGGCGGCCTCTTCGGCGAACCGAATTGTTCGCCTGCGGCCCAGAATTGGTTCGGCGACACGTTCGGCGCACCTAAGAGGTCGCCAAACGTTGCAAATGGGCTAAAATGAAGGGGATTTCTAATGATTTGTTCATACAACAAGAAGGGAAACTACTAACATACATTATTTGTCAAAATCTACTAAGATACCATCCTAGAACCTAATATTAAACTAACATTTAAATCAAAATCATTCTCGACCATTCTTCTCCCAAGAAACCAACAATAATTTAAAACTAAGTAATTAACCCATTCCTAATCATGAAAAATGATCTACAAGACAATAACTTAGGCATAGATCTATTTTCTAACATGAAATGGATATGAAAAGTAAGGAAAGTACATGCAACCTAAGAAAATCTATTTATATTCATGAAAATATCCACTTACAAAGAAGAAGCTGAAATCTTCAAGCAAAAACCCAAATCCCTCTCTTCTTCCTTCTCCAAGCTCTCCAAGCCAAAGTCAAACCAAACAAACAAAAACCCTAATGAGAATCTCACGTTCTCTCTTTTCTCTTTTCAAACCTAAACCCTAACACTTGACACCATCCTAGCCCTCCATTTCTCACCAACTCTAATCTCAACCTTCCATTTTTCTCCTCTCATCCTTACCTTCCAATCTCACCTAATCTAATCCTATCCATCCAAACACACCTACTCAAATCTCACCCTCCAAACACACCAACTCTCATCCTAACCATCTATTTCTAACCAATCCAACCACTCTCATCTCAACCATACACTTTCACCCACTATGGACAAACAACCCAAGTTGCTTAGATCTAAGCCACAAAATCATAGATTAAATCAAGACCACACAATACTCTTAAGTTCTAGAAGATCAACCTAAAATGATATGCTACGGTGTGTAGCACCAAACCAAGTAAATAAGGCATGCACGATCGCACGGTCAGATCTAATCCGATCGGCGATCCAATGGGGAGAAATATTTCACACAAGATATACAATATGAACATACAAAAATTGAAAGACTAAAGCTATTACATTATTTTATTTCTATTTGATTGCTAATTTAAGCTATCTGATTAACACTGCCCCTAGGTCTATCAGTCTAAACTAATTAGTTTTAATGACCTTGGGATTTCTAGTGTATTTTTGTGTGAGTAAGGGTATTAAGTGATCTAAATTTAATTACTAATTGAAGTTAAATTATTACTCTCTCTAAATTACCATCTTACTTAAGTTATTATTTTTTTTATGAATTATCCGGATTGTTACATTCACAAAATGGGTAGAAGTTGTCACACTGAGAAGAGCCAATGGAGCTGTTGTAGCTCAGTTCATCAGGGATAATATTGTCCTCCATTTTGGTCCCCTTCGAAGGAGCATCACAGACAATGAAACCTTCATCAATAGGCCTACTAGAGAGATGACTACTCATTATCGGATCCTACATAACAAGTCTACCCCCTACTACCCTCAGGGAAATTGTAATGACCTGAACCTTTGAAAGTATTTTATTTTCCCAATTATAATATATGAATGAATTATTGGAATTATCTGT
>JAUPMG010129714.1:0-11528 GCA_031762675.1 Pachysandra terminalis | reverse complement strand
GACCTAATTGGTCTATTATGTTAGAGTGTTTTACTTGCTGAGCTTTTTAGCTCAACCTATTCCGTTGAACCATTTTTCAGGACCTAAAGATGGAGTGCCTACAGATGATGATTATGATGATGGTCAGGGAGACCACGGATATTTCCTTATGTGAGCTTCATATGAGCTAGGGCTGTATATCTTTTTGATTTGATGTAATTATTGAAATGTATTTTGGTTTATACTCCTTGGACTGTATTTTGGGTTGTACATGGACATGTATTATTTATTTTTGGTACATGCTGTACATAGTTGGTCTGGTGACCTTAGATTGCATATTTTGGGACTTGTACCATGGACTGGACAGTATGATTTAGTCTTGATAATTTAGTGGGCATTTAGTTTGTCAATGCCTAGTTGAAAGATGAAATATCAGGTTTCGATCTAGGTTTAATTCCGCATTATTCTGTAATGAAAGTAAATCAGAATTTAGATAAAGGACAAAGTGATGGATCCCAGCCTCTAATTAAATATGGAGGATAAAATATTGAAATAAGAGGGTGATAGTTGTCGCGTCTCGGTCCAGGATGCGCACGTGTTGACATGTGTGCGTCCGGGAGTTTGGGGCGTGACAAAAGTAGAGCTAGGATTTTGTTAATCTAATCTAATGTCTAAGATTTAATAAGAAATTAATACTAGTTCTATTTTAATAAGGATTCAGATTTAAAAGGAATTAATCTTAGTTCAACTAAAACAACGATTCTTAATCCAATGGATAAGGTTAAATAGGAACTTGATTAATCTAATCAAAGGGTTGAGAAGAAATACAAGATATAAACTAATAAGGACTCCTAATCTAGTTCAATTTAAGAATAAAAACTTTACAACAACAAGGCTTAAACGTATGGATCATATTCCTATAGAAGAGAAGAGAGAGAAGAAGAGTAGAGAAATTGTACAAGCTTTTGTAGAAGTTCGAAGGCTAGAGATTAATGATATGCAGAAGATTCAGACTTTGAAGAAAAAGAAGAAACATATGTTCTACTCAAGACAATCGATAATTCAAGGTAAGTACTCAAATAAAACTCTATTTTCGATATGGAATAGGTATATATGTCATTTTCCTTGAGTAGGACATAGCCTACCTCTCTAAATTCTACTTCTTTTACTCTTTCTTGAGCAAAGTATGTTCATAAGAATTATTTTCTGGGTTTGATAATCATATGAGGATCAAGTATATTGTTTTGGATTCTAAACTATAGGTTTTTCTTGGAATTTGGTTTTATAATGAATGCTTTGTTTCAATTCCGGCTTTCAAGGACTTAAGTGGGAGATTCAGAGCAGTCTTCGGGTTTTCCCGTGCTTCTGTCGACTCTCGATCGACTGGGCAGTTGACCGAGATACTCATGGGTTTCTTCGATTGACTCTCGATTGACGGAGCACTCGACTGACATGGTTTAGTTTTTGGTTGGTCTTAGGTTAGGCGACTGAGATTTGGTTCGGTAGATCGAAACTTGACCGAACCTTTGTGAAATATTTTTTTTGGTTTCTGTTTAGGCAACCGAGATGCTTTGGTCGACGAAGGTCAATCGAAGGTGTCGGCTGACCGAGAATTTCAAAGGTTTTCCGATTTTGATGAAAATTTACCAGCAAGTTTAAAATATCTAATTGGGATTGTGTGTGGTGTTAGAATCTTAAATTGATATGTATTATGCAAAATTGTAGATATGGAAAATTTCAAAGGCCCATAGTCCGATGAAACATGGGCACCTGTCAGGATCATGATTCTCACCAAGGGGTGCCGCGGGTGATCAACTTGTAAAATTGGCAGGTGAAGTGAATTACTTATATGTATGTTCACATCATTATATGGCATAAGTCGTTTGAAGCTATGATGACTATGAACCCAATGAGAACTTTGCTGTTAAGCATGCTTGGGTGGGAGTAGTACCAGGACGGGCGACCTCCCTCGGAAGTTTGACTCGAGGAAGCCAAGAGCGGCCAACTAGTGATGTTTGGATGCCTCTCACCACGTGGTACCACGGGGGCATCAACTTACAAAGTTGATGCCCCTGGCTCCTTGGTATCGCCGGGGGATCAACTTGTGAGGTTGACGCCCCTGGCTCTTTGGTACCGCGTGGGGATCAACTTAAAAAGTTGATGCC
The DNA here is from genome assembly GCA_031762675.1 of Pachysandra terminalis. Lineage (NCBI taxonomy): Eukaryota > Viridiplantae > Streptophyta > Magnoliopsida > Buxales > Buxaceae > Pachysandra > Pachysandra terminalis. The sequence goes on along the minus strand of JAUPMG010129714.1, from coordinate 9,384 downwards.
CCTAGTTCCTTGGTATAGCAGGGGGATCAACTTGTGAAGTTGACGTCCCCGGTGCCTTGGTACCGCGGGGGGATCAACTTGTAAAAGTTGACGGCCCTAGCGCATTGATACTGCAGGGGTATCAACTTACAAAGTTGATGCCCCTATGTCACGACCCGAATTCTAAAGCATGACTCATACGCACGTGAGCATAACTCTAGGATTCCAAGCCTGACTCTCACCTTCAGATCAACCAAATCAAACAACAAGAAGAGGGTGGAAAACCACAACACCTTAGAGAAAATCCATATATATAACATAGGATCATAGTCTGGCTAACTCCAATATAACATATTACACCAAAGCCACTAAGTGGGTCCCAGATCCAAACACAACTAGAAAACACACAAATATCAAGTCTCAAGGGAGACAACCACTCCCACACGACACTCTCAGATACTACAACTGAAAAAAAAAACAAGTAAAGAAGGAATCTAACTACACTCGCGACCTCAGGAGTCCACCTCAGCAATCTTGACTGAAGTCCTAGTCGTACGCCATGTACTCTCCTAAAATGGTAGGAGCCAAGAAGGCTTGAGCTACGCACTCAGGAAGTGCATTGTACAAGTGCAGTGTAATAATTAGGACGACCATGATGCATGCATTGGATGCCATGATCAATGCAGGGTTCATTCATTTTATGCAATGACATGAACAGATATATACATAAATAGGCTCACACACAGTGGCCTCATCAAACACGTGATATGCACATGAATGTTATCCACACTGTGTTGTTTTGAAGTCTCACGCTTGATCCGGACTGCAACACTGCGTATCTCAATCACGGATACACGGCCCCCTTTCGGGCTAAGGATGCCTCGTCAATTCTATGTGTACAACATAGTTTTAGGGAGTCCCAACCCGTGGGGAAGTCATGCCCCACCTCTATTTTTGATCATGGGAACGAATATGGGGCTCACCAAGACATCCCCCATGTACATCAATCACACATACAACCAAACGGTCGTCATCCATACATATATATATATATATATGTGTGTGTGTCTATGTGTGTGTGTGTGTGTATGTGTGTGTGTGTGTGTGTGTGTATCATGTAAATATGCGGGTATCCATGGGATCTTGGGTTTGCAAAGCCATCACCCTCAAATCATATTGGATTTGAATAATCAAAGTCCCTCCTTGGGGACACCAAAGATCTACATCTCTCATTTGGCACTTCAATTGGAAGTCCAAGTATCCTCACATATTACCCGATGATCCATTATAAATGAGCCATGGTAGTCTGGGATCCAAATCCTCCCAAGGACTGGTCATGCATGCATGTCCATTACATGAATGATACTAGCAAGCAACTACATGATATTCAACATATGTATTAAGTGGAAAATCATCATTCAATCTAGATATGTTCATTCATAACATCAATATATCGAAGGATCAATGATAGAAATGCATGGAAGGCATTCACGTCATTCTAAGCACATATTCATCCATAAGTTAACCTTACATGATACTCTACGGGTTATGCATAGGTATATGAGTTTCTAGTTTTATTTCATTAGCCCATTCACATCATCAAATTCTAACAACATTATCATACAAGATCATGTTATTCACCACCATCACACACTTCTCTTACACATAGTATGAAGCAACAACTCAAACAATACGGGACAACAATAGGCCAAGTCTCTGGTGTCAATCCCCTACCCATGACTCTCAAACTCTATTAAATCACCCACTGTCGGCCAGTCCTATCGGTGGACCGACTACCCACCGACCACACTCTAATACTCAAGTAAATCTCTCTATCGACGGGTCCGTCGGTGAATCGATGACCCATCGACCAGCATCAAACAGTCTCCTTGGCGGGTGCCGTCGGTCCCACCGACCAAGGTCTAATCTCAAACCAAACTCACCGTAGGCGGGTCCGTCGGTGGACCGTTGACCCATTGACCAACAGCCCAAGTATCCTTGGGTGGGTGCCGTCGGTGCAGCCGACCACCCTCACACCATAACCGTCGGCTCTGTCTGTAGATTGACGACCCACCAACCAAGGTCAAATATATGTCCAAAATCTCCTTGGGTGGGTGCCGTCGGTACCACCGACCACCCACCTACGGTCTCCGTTGGTCCCACCGACGACTCACCGACCAAATCCAAAATCTCCTTGGCCAAGTCTCATAGATGGCTGTCATCGGTACCACCGACCACCCTCCTATCATATCCGTCAGCAGGTTAGTCGGTAGACCTAAGACCCACCGACCACGTCCACATCTGATGTCTAAGTCCAACATCGTCGGCGGGTCCGTCTGTACCATCGACGAATCCACCGCACCATCGACGGCGGGTTCTGTCAGCGTACCGACCACTTACCGACCAACACACTAAGTATTCAACATACTATCAGCGGGTTGTCGGTGAGCCGACATACCCACCAACAAGGTCACTCTGTACTCATTCTCGTCGGTAGGTGCCATCGGCGGACCGACGCACTCACCGACAGCCGCGATTTTGGGTTTTTCCCCAGTTCGCTCCACACTTAGTGTATTCTGGAAACTTCTCCATCTAGGTTAAATCTTAGGGTTAATTTAGGTCCAAAATACAGCTCAATTACAAGAGAATATCACCACATTGACAATCAAACACAAATCTAATAAATCACACAAGAACTCTCATAGAAATCATCAAAAACACAAAATCTGAGATAATGGTTTAACGTAAACATACAATATCCAAACTCACATTTCAATCATGATTTCATATTAAAAATGATGCTCATGAATGTACAATCATCACAAACATTAATAGGTTCATTTATATGAAATGAATCAAAGAAATCCCAAGAATACATAAGCACACAATACACTTACCTGACAGCAATCTCTTCCTTGGGCGAAAATCCGGGTTGGGCTCGAGCTCGATTTGATCTTTCCAACCTTGATATCCTTCCTTGTAGCTCCTCTTCCTCTTGAAGTTCTTCCCTTTCTCCTCTCCCCTTACAGCCAAAAACGCAAGACAAAAATGAGGCTAGGGTTTTAGAGTTTTGTTTTTTAAACCCTACCTGAAAACTCAAAAGAATCTCAACCCTCCATTAGCCTTAGGATGGGAAATTAAATCTCAACCATCCAAGCTCATTAAAGGAGCCAAACTAAGGTGTGGGTCAGAGCACACAACAAGGGTGCACCCAAAGAAAAATTGGTCACCAAAACTGACCAACTGCACTAAAATCAAGCAAAATTACCGAAGCGCACAAAAAGAAAAAAACAGAATTTTTCGGGGCGTTACAACCTACCCTCATAAAAGAGATTTCATCATCAAAATCAACACACACATTCCTCAAAAGGTAAGGCAAAAGGGTTCTCACCCTACATTAGGTCAATGGAAGATTCCTCTTCCTCTTAGGTGGCAAACTTGAAGCATCTCGGGACATATTCCCAGACTAACGCACAACAGGGATGGTCTCGAAAGCAAGCTTCCTTCCATGAACCACAAGTTGAGTACGGTCAGCGGATCAGACACGTCCGATTGAAGCCCCTTAACTCCAACAAGTATTCGTTTAGGTAACACAAAGGGTCTCAACACAACTAAAACAGACAGATACTACACAATATGCTGCTATCGAGTTCATACCCAGCACAACAACACACCTACTCACATGCAACACAACAGGTCTGACAGGGTCTCATTGTCTCGCATGGAAACAGGACAAGACTTATACACCTTATACCAAGAAGCGGGTCCTCTATAGTCAATCTAAAACTCGAAGAAAAGAACCTCAAACGAACAACACATCAAGACATGCAAGATGAATGAGTACAATGTGCTAGTGACAGATAGACAAAATAAAAGAGTTGAAAGGAAGAGTACGGTACCTCCTATCTTGTCTCTAGGTGGCTCAGGCTCCCATGCTCCATCTTCATAGGGTAGAACCAGTGGTGCAACAATGTATAACTGATCCAGTGGGGGCTGAAAATCCTGTTGGCTGGTCATCTCGCTCCTAGGCGATGCTCAACATGTATTCTGAAAATGTCCCGGCTGTCGACAATTGCAGAAAATCTTGTATCGTAAAGGATTTCACTGTGATAGATGATGTCGTCGCTCCGGTGCTCTACTCCTCTTGTTCTTTTGCTCCTGGCTCTCCTCCAAGGATGCTCACCTCGTATGATACCTCTCCTTCCTCGCTTTCTTCTATTGCTGCCTATGCTCCTGGGTCTTCACGTACTTCGCATTGTTCCTCTCTACTTTCTGTGCAATGTCCACGACGTCGCCGTAACTCGTGAATTCTCTGACTGCTAGCTTGGTCTTGATGTTCCTCTGTAGTCCATTCTGGAAAGATGCACTCTCTTCTCTTCCGTGTCCACTGCATACGGGGCAAACTCAGATAGCTCTGCCAACTTTGCCTCGTACTCTTCCATTGACATGCTCCCCTACTCCAACCTCAAGAACTCCACTTCCTTCTCCTTCCTCACACTCTCCTGAAAATACTTCTCCAAGAATAGCTGCTTGAATGTCTACTCCGGCCAAAGTCTCTGAAGAAGCCATCTACCGTTTACGGGTCTCACCCTCCAACATGAAGATGGCCAACCTCACCTGGTCTCCATCCTCACACTCCAAAACCTCAAAGATATGCTCCAGCCGATCTAGCTACTCCAGTACCTCCGCTAGTTCTGTGGTGCCCTTAAACACTGCGGACCCATCCTCTTGAACCTCTCCAAAAGCTTGCCTGCCAAATCCCCTACCGGTGGCACCTCACACTAAAACTACCTCTGCCTCCAAACTTCTGCCACATCCTTCAGGGTTTGGTACCCTCCTGACAAATGAGGGTCTCGATCTCCCTGATCCTCTAAAGAATCTGCTCCAACTGCTCCACTACTCCTCCCCCCATTCTGAAATCACGTCGCAAAGGGAGAGAAGACAACTCAAGAATCACTCCATCAATCAATCTCAACACTATGTGCAAAGAGGTAAACACATCAAATGCACATCTAACATCCTCAATCTCTACATGATCCATACCAATACTCCACTCAACATCAATCCACATCTCAGCCCTACTCGTACATCCACTCTACTCTCTAGCTAAGGATCTAACTAAGGATCCTATGCTCTGATACCACTCTGTCACGACCCGAATTCTAAAGCATGACTCACACGCACGTGAGCATAACTCTAGGTTCCAAGCCTGACTCTCACCCTCAGATCAACCAAATCAAACACCAAGAAGGGGGTGGAAAACCACAACACCTCAGAGAAAATCCATATATATAACATAGGATGACGGTGGAAGCTAACTCCAATATGACATATTACATCAAAGCCACTAAGTGGGTCCCATATCCAAACACAACCTTAAAATACACAAATATCAAGTCTCAAGGGAGACAACCACTCCCACACGACACTCTCAGATACTACAACTGAAAGAAAAACAAGTAAAGAAGGAATCTAACTACACTCGCGACCTTAGGAGTCCACCTCAGCAATCTTGACTGAAGTCCTAGTCATACGCCATGTACTCACCTAAAATGGTAGGAGCCAAAAAGGCTTAAGCTGCTCGCTCAGCAAGTGCAATGTACAAGTGCAGTGTAATAATCAGGATGACCATGATACATGCATGGGATGCCATGATCAATGCAAGGTTCATACTTTGTATCCAATGACATGAACATATATATACATAAATAGGTCCACACATAATGGCCTCATCAAACATGTGATATGCACATGAATGTTAACCACACTGTGTTGTTTTGATGTCTCACGCTTGATCCGGACTGCAACACCGCGTATCTCAATCATGGATACACGGCCCCCTTTTGGGCTAAGGATGCCTCGCCGATTCTATGTGTACAACATAATTTTAGGGAGTCACAACCCATGGGGAAGTCATGCTCCATCTCTAGTTTTGATCATGGGAACGAATCCGGGGATCACCAAGACATCCCCCGTGTACATCAATCACACACAAAAAACCAAATGGTCGTCATCCATATATTTATATGTGTATCATGTATATATACGGGTATCCATGGGATTATGGGTTTGCAAAGCCCTCACCCTCAAATCATGTTAGATTTGAATAATCAAAGTCCCTCCTTGGGGACACCAGAGATCTACATCTCTCATTTGGCACTTCACTTGAAAGTCCCAAGTATCCTCACATATTATCTGATGGTCCTTCATAAAAGAGCCATGGTAGTCTGGGGTCCAAGTCCTCCCAAAGAATGGTCATGCATGCGTGTCTATTGCATGAATGATACTAGCAAGCAACTACATGGTATGCAACATATGTATTAAGTGGAAAATCATCATTCAGTCTAGATATGTTCATTCATAACATCAATATATCGAAGGATCAATGATAGTAACAACTTAAATGATACGAGACAACAATAGGCCCAGTCCAGGGTGACAGTCCCTTACCCATGACTCTCAAACTCTGTTAAATCACCCACTGTCGGTGGGTCCCATCAGTGGACTGATGACCCACCGACCACACTCTAATACTCAAGTGAATCTCTCTGTCGGCGGGTTCGTCGGTGAACCGACGACCCACCGACCAGCATCAAACAGTCTCCTCGGTGGGTGTCGTCGGTCCCACCGACCACCCACTGACCAAGGTCTATTCTCAAACCAAACTCACCGTCGGCGGGTCTATCGGTGAACCGGTGATCCAGTGACCAACAACCCAAGTATCCTTGGGTAGGTGCCGTCAGTGCAGCCGACCACCCTCCCACCATAACCATCGGAGGGTCCGTCGGTAGACCGATGACCCACAGACCAAGGTCAAATCTAAGTAAAAATCTGCTTGGGTGGGTGCCATCGGTACCATTGACCACCCACCTATGGTCTTCGTCGGTGAATCTGTCGGTCCCACTGACGGTTTACCGACCAAATCCAAAATCTCCTTGGTCAAGTCTCATAGGTGGGTGTCGTCGGTAACACCGACCACCCTCCTATCATATCCGTCGGCGGGTCTGTCGATAGACTGACGAGCCACCGACCAGGTCCACATCTGATGTCTAAGTCCAACACCGTCGGTACCACCGACGAATCCACCGCCGCCGTCGGCGGGTTCCGTCGGCATACCGATCACCCACCGACCAACACACTAAGTATTCAACATACTGTCGACTGGTTGTCGGTGAGCCGACACACTGTCACGCCCCAGATCCGGCCACGACTTCCCATGTGGAAAGGGCACGAATCTCAAGGCGCAACCTTCGGGATCCATTACTTGACCGCGAATTTCGCATCATCACAAGGCATAAGATAAATTCAATTTAATTCGTAACAATCAGAGTAGAAGTAGCGTAAGTAAAATCTAAATTACTACATCAGAGTTCCAATAAATATAAAATCAATTGGCTTCAGATGAGCCTCAAAAATTGAATCAATTAAAAGAAGTTCAGTAATGTAAGGTCTGGCACATAAAATCAACTAAGGAGTAAAACATCAAGAAACTCCTCCGAATCTCCCATCTCAACCTGCAGTCAATAACAAAATGCATGAGTATTGAATACTTAGCAAGCATGATCCAGACACTAGAGAAACTAAACATAATATCCTGTACGCATCAAATAGCCAGACGTAATGCAAGATCCAATTATATGATATGATATGATATTATGAATGAATGGAATTCAAATGCTCTAACATGCTCAATCAAAGAATGCAAGACGATGTGCAATAAATGCCAATGTATAGATTTCGTGCCAAGTGTCCTCGGTAATCAATCCACATCTTTGGAAACTGTGTTCCAGAGACATCCGGCAGCCTCTCTTATCGATCCAGGGCCTAACCCATGGTCCGATAGCAACCATCTCATCACTATATCAGCCACAAATCAAGTTCCCTTTTATAGGACTTTCAACCCACCAGGAATAGTCAAACCCCAAATATTTCCATCAAGGCACACTCCCACTTCATCTAACCATAGTATGAATGCCTACCCTAGGAAACATAAATGATAGATTCCCCTGAAAGCTGCTCACGCGCCCATACATGCAAGCAATTCATTGGAATACATCATAAGCACTGATGTGTTGTGTCAATAATAATAATTAACCACTCACAATAGTACAAATCCTTGTAGGATAGGGCTATTTTGAGGGTGCCAAACCTCAAGGACTGAATGGGTTTAATTTACTAAATTACCAGATTAACTCTAAGAAAATTAATTAGACAAAAGAAAGGAAATATTATGTTCTAATATAAGAAAAATCAAAATAGACTTAATTAAATCTAAAGATCTAAGTAACTAATTAAAAAGAAATTTATCAATTAAGAAAAAGCAGAATATTGATGATCCCTCTAACCCTTAAATTATTGTAATAACATGAATTCCTTAGGGTTAATTCATTGTTGAAATCAAATTTGTGTGGTTACAAGCACACACAACCTCCCAAAAGGGTATCATGCTAAGAATGAGCATAGCCTATCTGTCGATTTCTCTAGGCATAAGCTATCAAATTCCTAGACATAAATTGCATTATCGTATGGGATAACGATAACCCATCTTCGGTTGGCACGGACTGTCTACCTACACTGACTAATCTACTTGTAGTACAATTCGCCTTCCCTAGGCGTGGCCTATGAAATCCGACATACTCGTCATACCAATATGCACTATTGCATGATTAGTATTCCTATAATCACAGAAAATAGGAAATTTTGGGTTCAATCCTAATAAAACTAATGCCTAATCATTCTATTAGGCTTGATTATTAAACATTACAATCCGATCTCTTAATCATGCAATCAACAACAATGAATTAAAGAACCTAAAAATAACATGAAATTAAACCATGATAAAGAAGGTTAGAGTTTACATTAATACTTCCCAGGAACTTAGCTGCTCATAATGCTTCTTCTTCAACTTGCTATCAATCCCCAAGAAAAAGAATTAATCTATCGTATGGCTAATGCCTCTTTTTTTTTAAAACAAATTATAAGTCCCTATATACAAATAAAGAAATCCCAAAAGGATTGAACCTCTAATCCCGCAAGAACTCTCCCAAAGAAAACTCCAATTTCGGCTTTATTTTCGGACTGCCTAGAACAGCCGCCTTGCGAATCGATTGTGATCTATCAAACATTGGAATTTGAATGTGTCTATTAGAGACAAAGTTGTAGAGCGTCTGTCTATCTTTCCAATGGGACCAAAATACCTCAATCGGACTTCAATTGAGCGATTTATGACCAAACTATGAAAACTACTCTGTGCTGTAACTGACAATCCCGCTCGATCGCATATTGGGCGCTCGATCGCATCTAACTGTGCTCAATCGTAGTGTATCTATGGGCCTTGTTCTGGGCTGATTCTGGACTTGTTCCTTTGGGCTTTGCTTGGGCTTCCACCGTGGGTCTTCTACATGG
>JAUPMG010129693.1:0-11528 GCA_031762675.1 Pachysandra terminalis | reverse complement strand
CTAGGAGCTAAGGAAGAAGGAAAGTTCAGAACTTGAACTAAGAAGAGGAAGAAGAAGATTCATCAAGCAAACCCAAGTTAAGTAATCAGATGAAACACTAGTTTTTGAGGTGGACTAGCTGTCTTGGTCATATTCAATGAGTATGACATAGCACAACCTTAAAACCTTTATCTTCTATGCTTCTCTACATAAGCCCTAATCTGGAAAATTATCCATTTCTGAACTTTCGTTTACCGCACCTATGTATGTATTTTATATAATTTATTTTGTATTTTTCTAAATGTCCATTTTAGTTAGGAACACAACAAACAAGTTTGAACTGATTTCATTGAGAATTGACTAAGTTATGATTTATTTTCTGACCTTGTGTCAATAGTAGAAACCCAGAACCCAGAAATCTGTCAAATTTTGCGTTCATTGATTAAAGAGCCTATCCTTTATTTGATATTTTTCCTAGATCCCTCTTTGAGTTACGATTACGTAAAAACAAGTTTGAGGTGATTCCGATAAGTATACATCAGTTACGGTCAAATTACTAACGATACGTCAAAATTGTCAAAACACTGGTTTGTTCATCGAGAACCAACTCGGCGTACTCTCGTATGATCATTTGACAGGAATCCAGAAAGCTCATAAAGACCCTCGGAACCCCTCGACACTTCGAAAGGCCACCGAGAGTACGTTGAGCACCCTTTCGGTGACCCCTCGGGACGCCGAGAATGCCCAACTTTGTCCGTTTGACTTGAAATTTCACAAACATGCTTATTTTGACCTAATTTGACTGATTTTGATGTTAGTTTTGCTAAATTATAATTATTTCATATACTTGATTCTTTACGGACCCTTTTTGCTGTGAACGTGTGATATTTTGATATACTTTATACTTCTTGTTTATTTCATTTCCAGCATGTTAATTAGTCTTCTTACACATTGTACGCTTATGGTATGCTTAGTTAATGTGCACCTACACTACACATGCACAACACATGCCTATTTTGCATAATGACCTTGGATTGATCTAATGCCTTGACTATACCCCATAAATCCAAGTGTTGGATATTTTGGACATAATGAGTGTTATCATGCTATTGATATTGGTGAGGAAGTCCTGGGTAAACTATGTTTATATTATCATATGTGTTGAGGGATTGTACATCCCAATAGACCAATTTATTTGTTTCGCCAAGGTGAGGGATAGGCCTTGTATGGGGTCCCAAAGGACTTGTGGTAAGATGATAGGTGAGGGAAGGTTCACATTATGATGCCCAATATTCTGAATCATATGAAAAACATTATGTTAATAGATTGGCTAATGTATGGTTCACAGAGGTTAATTTGGGTGATTCCTTGGGATTTCCCTATGATTGAAAATAACTGAGGCGATTGTGACCTCTAGGTCGTAGGTCCTAGAAACTATGATGTACACATAGAATAATCTACTAATCCAACCAAATATCGGGGGATGTGTTCTGGGTGAGACATCTTGGCTAGTTTGATTAAGATCAGAAGTGGAACATACACTAATCGAATGTCAAACATCATGCATTATTTGCATATCATATTCTTGTGCACGGATTACAAGTGGTAATCATATTTAGCTGTTGCATGAGCATGCATTGCATACATTACTAATTGAACCAACACTTTGCATTGCACATCACATCGTGTTGCATTATTATCATTATCTTGTTTTAAATTGCATATATTTTGTATTAGTCTATTGATTACCATTGAAAAGTGGTTTTGACCCTACTTCAATCAAAAATACAGTTTAATTGATTATTTACAGATAAGTGTTGCTGACCCTACTTTGATGTAATTTCAGTACTTAATTAGGTAGGTTAGTGAATAGGGATTTGATTTGAAGTATGAGACTAGTATTATTTTATGTTCCGTTATTTTCTGTTTGAAGGATGTTTTGTGATGGATAATATCTTAGTAACACTACTTTTCTATACTTTATCTTATAGATTATCCTTCTTTATTCAATGATTTTTGCTATGTATTGTTTATCCACTCCTATCTGGATAAGGGGTGAGAGTTGCAAACTAAATTTAGGAACTCCAATGTGATCTCTCGATTTGGTTCATGACAAAAGTTGTATCAGAGCCTAAGTTTTATGTTTTAAATCAGATTCAATTTTTTTTTGATGTATTGATATTTCAAAGTTTTCTCTATTTTTAATATTCCAAGAGTTTCTCTATCCTGAATGTTTACTCTAACATTGGCTGCTAACTTAAGTGTGTGCAGATTCCTTTCTTCTTAAACATAATATTGTTCATTCTACTTATCCCAGAAGGAACAAGTTCTACGCAACAAGGTAATACTGATGTCGAGAGTACTATGGAGTAATCATGGAAGATCCGAAGCAACAAGGGAACTAGAAGCAGATATTCAAGGTAAGTATCTACAACTTCTCTAAATCGGGGGCTATCGAATTTCGAGGACAAAATTTTCTTAAGGAGGGTAGAGTGTAATAAACCAACCAAAATATAGGACTAAATTGTAATTAAAATAAGTATAGGAGTTATTGTGTAATTAATTATAAAATATAGAAGTTCATTTAAAAATTGTTTTAAGTTAGTTACAGATTTGACTTTAACTGTTTGTGAATGGTGGGCTGCACTATAGAAAATTAAAGTGCTTCACACACAATCATAACTCTTGAAGCTATAATGTGTGGCTAGGATCTTGTAGCAACTTTTAACATAAATTAATGGCTTAGATTTAATCTGGATTAATACTAGTTATAACTTACTTAGGATTCCATTTTAATAGATAATTAAAAACTAGTTCACCTACAATTGGGAATCTAGATCTAAAGGCCATAGTTAAACTAAACTATTCTAACAGATAGGAATTCATAGGAACAATTCATCTAGAAGCTTAGAATTGAAAGGGAAAAGAGTTAAAATATAAATAGGATTATGATAGGCTAAAATCAAGGATTTTTCCATCAAGAACTAGGACACTTTAATCTAAAGGCTCGCATTAAACTAATCTAATCTAAGGGCTTTAAACTAAAACATAATCCAACTTAGAGAAAAACTCCTTGACTAAATAGGAAACTATAGGAAACCTATAAAAACACCGAGGAGTGGACGTGTGGATCATAATCCAAAAGAGAGAGAGAGAGAGAGAGAGAGAGAGAGAGGGAAGAAGAAGAAGAAGAAGAAGAAGATTGCTGGAGCTAGGAGCTAAGGACGAAGCAATGATCAGAAAAGAAGAGGAAGAAGAAGATTTTGCAAGCAAACCCAAGGTACGTAATCGAATTAAACTCTATTTTTGAGATGAAATAGGTGTCTTGGTCGTACTCAATTAGTATGTCATAGCACACTCTTAAAACCTTTTTCTTCTATGCTTTTCTACATAAGCCCTAATCTGCAAAATTATCCAGATCTGAACTTTCGATTACCGCACCTATGTATTTATTTTATATTTTTCTAAGATGCCTCTTTTAGTTAGGAAGACAACAAAATAATTTTGAACTGATTTCATTGAGAATTGACTAAGTTATGATTTATTTTCCGACCTTGTGTCAATACCAGAAACCCAAAAATCTATCAAATGTTGTGTTCATCGATTAAAGAACCTATTCTAATAAATTTATATATTTTATTTGATGTTTGTCCTAGATCCCTCTTTGAGTTAAAATTCCATAAAAACAAGTTTGAGGGTTTTCTAATAAGTATACACAAAGTTATGGTCAAATTAATAACGATACATCAGAACTGTCAAAGCACTTGTTTGTTCACCGAGAACCACTCGGCGTACCGAGTGTATGCCGAGCCTGATCATTTGACAAGAATCCAGAAATCCCAGAAAGACCCTTCGAACCCCTCGGCATACCCTCGGTATGCAGAGCACCCTCTCGACGACCCCTCGGTACGCCGAGAATGCCCAACTTTGTCCGTTTGACTTGATATTTCACATACATGGTTTTTTTGACCTAATTAGACTGATTTTGATGTTAGTTTTGCTAAATTATAATTTTTTCATATATTTTCTTCTTTACGGACCCTTTTTGCTATGTTAATGAACATGTGATATTTTGATATACTTTATACTTCTAATTTATTTCATGTCCAGCATGTTAATTAGTATTATTACACATTGTACAATTATTGTATGCTTAGTTAATGTGTACCTATACTACATTTGTACAACACATGGCTATTTTGCATAATAACCTTGGATTGGTCTAAGGCCTTGACTATACCTTATAAATCCATGTGTTGGATATTATGGACATAATGAGTGTTATCATGCAATTGATATTGGTTAGGAAGTCCTGGGTGGACTATGTTTATATTATTGTATGTGTTGAGGGACCGTACATCCCAATAGTCCAATTTATTTGTTTCACCCAAGGTGACGGATAAGCCTTGTATGGGGGTCCCAAAAGACTTGTGGTAAGATGATAATAGAGGGAAGGTTCACATTATGATGCCCAATATTCCGAATCATATGAGCGAAATTTTGTTAGTAGATCGGCTAATGTATGGTTCACAGAGGTTAATCTTGGTGATTCCTTGGGATTTGTCCCTATGATTGAAAATAACTGAGGCGATTGTGACCTCTAGGTCGCAGCTCCTTGAAACTATAACGTACACATATAATAATCTACTAATCCAACCAAATATCGGGGGATGTCTTCTGGGTGACACATTTTCACTAGTATGGTTAAGATCGGATGTGGAACATAGACTAATCGAATGCCAAACAACATGAATTATTTGCATGTCATATTCTTGTGCATGGATTACATGTGCTAATCATAATTATCTGTTGTATGAGCATGCATTGCATACATTAATAATTGAACCAGCAATTTGCATGAAGAGTGGTTTTGACCCTACTTCAATAAAAAATATAGTTTAATTGATTATTTACTGAGCTAAGTGTAACTGACGCTTCCGAACACAACATATTTCAGGACTTATAGATGATTGACACATGAACCACAAGGATCAAGATGGGGGACTATGATGCTTTAAAGATAATTAGTTTATATTAGGGGTTTTCTTGATGAATTTTGTAGAACTTGTAGTAGGGTTTATTCGATGTAATTTCAGTACTTAATTAGGTAGGTTAGTGAATAGGGATTTGATTTGAAGTATGAGACTAGTATTATTTTACGTTCCGTTATTTTCTGTTTGAAGGATGTTTTGTGATGGATAATATCTTAGTAACACTACTTTTCTATACTTTATCTTATAGATTATCCTTCTTTATTCAATGATTTTTGCTATGTATTGTTTATCCACTCCTATCTGGATAAGGGGTGAGAGTTGCAAACTAAATTTAGGAACTCCAATGTGATCTCTCGATTTGGTTCATGACAAAAGTTGTATCAGAGCCTAAGTTTTATGTTTTAAATCAGATTCAATTTTTTTTTGATGTATTGATATTTCAAAGTTTTCTCTATTTTTAATATTCCAAGAGTTTCTCTATCCTGAATGTTTACTCTAACATTGGCTGCTAACTTAAGTGTGTGCAGATTCCTTTCTTCTTAAACATAATTTTGTTCATTCTACTTATCCCAGAAGGAACAAGTTCTACGCAACGAGGTAATACTGATGTCGAGAGTACTATGGAGTAATCATGGAAGATCCGAAGCAATAAGGGAACTAGAAGCAGATATTCAAGGTAAGTATCTACAACTTCTCTAAATCGGGGGTTATCGAATTTCGAGGACAAAATTTTCTTAAGTAGGGTAGAGTGTAATAACCCAGAAAAAATATAGGACTAAATTGTAATTAAAATAAGTATAGTAGTTATTGTGTAATTAATTATAAAATGTAGGAGTTCATTTAAAATTTTAGTAAGTTAGTTACAGATTTGACTTTGACTGTTTGGGATTGGTGGGTTGCACTATAGGAAACTAAATTGCTTCTCACACATTCATAACTCTTTAAGCTATAATGTGTGGCTAGGATCTTGTAGGAACTTTTAACTTAAATTAATGGATTAGATTTAATCTGGATTAATAATAGTTATAACTTAATTAGGATTCTATTTTAGTAGATAATTAAGGACTAGTTCAACTATAACTAGGAATCTAGATTTAAAGGCTATAGTTAAACTAAACTAATCTAACGGATAAGATTTCATAGGAACAATTCATCTAGAAGCATAGAATTGAAAGGGAAAAGAGTTAAAATCTAAATAGGATTAAGATAGGATAAAATCGAGGATTAGTTCATCTAGAACTATGACACTTTAATCTAAAGGCTAGCATTAAACTAATCTAATCTAAAGGCTGTAAACTAAATATAATCTAACTTAGAGAACAACTCCTAGACTAAATAGGAAACTATAGGAAACCTATAAAAACACCAAGGGATGGACGTGTGGATCATATTCCAAGAGAGAGAGAGAGAGAGAGAGAGAGAGGAAGATTGCTGGAGCTAGGAGCTAAGGAAGAAGGAAAGTTCAGAACTTGAACTAAGAAGAGGAAGAAAAAGATTCGACAAGGAAACCTAAGGTAAGTAATCGGATTAAACTCTACTTTCGAGGTGAATTAGATGTCTAGGTCATATTCAATGAGTATTGATTTGTACAATAATAACCACTCATAATAGGACGAATCCTTATAGCATAGGGCTATTTTGAGGGTGTCGAACCTCAAGGACTGATGGGGTTTTGATTGTAAAATAATTCTAAGAAAGTTTAATTAGACAAAGAAAGGAATTTTGTGCTCTATTTCTAAAAACTAAATTAAACTACAGTAAAGTGGATTAAATCAATAAGCAAAACAGTTGAGTATTGATGATCTCTCTAACCCCTTGATTATGGTAATCTCATTAATTCTTAGCATTAATTCATTGCTTGAAAACAGACTTGTGTGGCTTCAAGCACACACAATGTCCCAAAAAGATATCTTGCTAAGAATAAGCATAATCTGTCTTCGATTTCCTTAATCATAGACTATCAAATTCTTAAGCATGGATTACACTATCATATGGGATAAGTATAACCCATCTTCGGTTGGCACGGATTGTCTACCTACACGAATTAATCTACTTTTTAGTACAACCCGTCTTCCTTAGGCATGGCCTATCAAATACTATCATACTCATAATGTCATCAGGCACTATTGCATAATTAGTATTTTTGTAATCACAAAAAATAAGACCACTTTGGGTTCAATCCTAACAAATCTATGCCCAGTAGGTTTTGTTAGTCTTGAGTATTAAACATTAAAATCTGATTCAGTGAATCCGCTTAATTTTGTAATTATCAAACAATGAATTAAAAAGCCTAAAAACCATAAACAATAAGGTTAGAGTTTACATCAACACTCCACAAGGGAGTTTAGCTACTCATGGAAAGACTGATCTTCATGACAGATGTGTAGAAGGTCATCTCCACGATTAGCATACGCCCCAAACACAAACACGACAAGAACACGAATTACACGCGAAGAACACGAAGAATACGAATTCTAATCCGATTCAAACTCTAAATTGATTCATTCTTATCTCTAAAACCTACTAGTAGTCTTATAATACATGTTTTCCAATCTAATAACTATCTAAAAGAAACGGAAGACAAATCACAAACGGACCCAACCAATGAACTGACACGGAACTGCTGCTGTATTTACGCGTGAGCTCGATCGCACCGCTCATGCGATAGATCGCATGGCTCATGCGATCGATCGCACTGTGATCGATCCTACTGTGCTGCGAACGATCGCAATGCACAGTTTGGGCCTTTCTGGGCAGCACTTGGACTTGAGATTTTGGGCTTCACTTGGGATTTCTTCGTAGGCTTTTTTCTCCATCTTCAATGTGTGTCTTGGCTTGAGTTTGAGCCTTGACCATCTCCTCTCACGAGCCTTGAAGCTTGATCCAATTTGAAGTTTTAGTTTACTTGATTTGGGCCATATCTCCCTTATCATCCTCAGACCTTCAAAACAGTATAAATGCATTAATTCATTCACATTAACATCTCCCTAAGACTTACAAATAGCAGTAATATGTTCAAAATTGCAAGTGTTACACATTTATTACACCCCCAAACCTACACTTTGCTAGTCCTCGAGCAAAGAAAGAATTAAACTAATGCCCCTTTTAAAAACTCATCCATCATAATTGCCATCAGAAAAATTCAAACTCAGATGATTATATCAGCAAGTAGGAAATCAAAAGTTAATTGAATGTACTGAATCAAGTTACCTAAGAATTGATTCTTAGATTCCACAATATATCCAAAGCTAAACTTTAATCCTATCTTATTCAAATACCCATACCCAAGCAATTTAATACATGCAAGTGAAAGTGAGAATCACAAATCATGAAATAAATGCTAAATAGTCATGTTAAACTAAATACGCAAAGATTACATAAGTTCTCAAAATAAACTACTCATGCTCATTAAATTTAATTATTTATCTCTTTTTATGCAATACACGTGACATGTGCAATGTCTAGCTCTCATTCAGCTGCCTAAGGAACCCTTTAGCAAGCTTTAAATCAATGATCCCGTCCTAGTTGATTCAGGTCATTAGGTGACAAGCACCCCAAAGGATCTAATCACTCAAGTCCAATAGGCTACCAAGCTAAACTAGTCACTACAGGCTTAAACTTTTTTCTTTCTTTATCAACTAATCATATATTTTCCACCTTTTTATGCGAACACTCAATGTTTTATGAGGCAAAGAGGCCCGATTACTTAATGAATTATAAACATGGCTGATTTTTTTCTCTTTTTGTTTTTTAAATAAGAGATATATATATAATACAAGAGCAAGAGTAATCTATTCTTTGAACTTACAAACTCAAAGCACATAAAGTTATCTAAAACTACATTCACATGCATTTATAATCCATGTTTCTAGTGCAAGTGTGGTCATGCAAGTAAAAGTAGGGTATTATCACAGGATAAAACTAAATTTCAACTCTAAATACATGTGTCTTAGAATCTTTTCTAGGGAAAATAGACACAACCATCTAGTCAAAAAGTGATTCCTAAAGTGACAATCTCAACCAAATTTTAAATTTTCAGAAATTTCAAAATTTTCAAATATGACAAAGTATGGCAAAATATGGCATAATAGGCATAATAACACTGTCTTTCTATCTCACACACCCCCAAACCTAAATCCTACATTGTCCCTAATGTAGACAATAAAAGCAATGGTCAGTGAAAAGAAAGAACAATACAACCTGATGGGAGAAAGCCTGAAGTCCAAGAAGCCAGCCCTGTTATGCCACTTTTTTTTTTTTTTTTTTTTTTTATTCCTATACATACTTAACAAACTATCACAGCAACTAATAAAAATAAGAAAATGAAAACTAACTATATCCTCGTTTCGCTGGGATCTACAATTGCATTTAGCATATGCAACAAGCCTTTTAAGACCCTAGGCTGCCTTAGAGGACGAGTGAAGTCTCGTGAGGGTTTACAGAATGTTACCCACAAACGTATGAAAAGAAATAAAAAAATAAACTCTGGATTCTGGAATCTGCAGATTGCGATCGAGCGCACAAATTGCGATCGATCGTAAACAGATAAGCTCGAGCGTAATGTACAGAAAACAGAAACCTCCTAAACTAATCCTAATCTAATCATAACCTAACTAAGGTTGGGTTTCCTCTTAACAAGCGCTAAGTTTAACGTCCTTAGCCCGACGGAATAAGACTCCTATCAGTCCAAGTAGATGGGATCCATCAAGTTGACGGATTCAACATCTTCAGTATGCACAATGCCCTCAATATAGGGCTTCAGCTTTTGACCATTCACTTTCAGCAAGGTGTCATTCTTGGGATCCTGAATCTCAATGGATCCATGTGGAAAGGTAGCTATGACAATGTAAGGACCATCCCATCTAGAACGGAGCTTACCAGGAAAAAGGCGTAGTTTGGAGTTAACCAACCACACCTTTTGACCCGGTTCAAAGGACCTATGTAAGATATGTCGATCATGAAAGGCTTTTGTCTTCTCCTTATAGATCCTAGCATTGTCATTTGCATCCTTACGCGTCTCCTCAAGTTCCACCAAGTGGAGTATCCGTTGTGAGCCCGCTGACTTCATGTCGAAGTTAAATTGCTTAATGACCCACATTGCTTTATGCTCTAGCTCAACAGGGAGATGGCAAGCCTTACCTACACAAGCTGATATGGTGACATACCAATCGGTGTCTTGTATGCAGTTTGGCATGCCCAAAGCACATCATTGAGATGCAAAGACCAATCCTTACGTTCCGGTCTAATTGTCTTCTCTAGGATGTGTTTTATTTCCTTGTTTGATAGCTCCACTTGGCCACTTGTCTTGGGATGGTAGGGTGTGGATACTTTACGAGTGACGGAGTAATTTAGAAGTAAGGTTTGTAAAAACCTATTACAGAAGTGTTTTCCTCCGTCACTAATGACAGCCCTAGGCGAACCAAACCTACAAAAGATATTCGTCTATATGAACTTGACGACTGCCTTATGATCATTGGTTTTGGTAGCTGCTGCCTCAACCCACTTGGAGACATAATCCACCGCCACTAAGACGTACTCAAATCCAAATGGAGGCAGGAAGGGTCCCATGAAGTCTATACCCCATACATCAAAGATCTCTATAATAAGGATGGGGTTTAGAGGCATCATGTTCCTTCGGGATATTGATTCGAGCCTCTGACATCTCTCACATGCTGTACAAAAATCATGGGCATCTTTGAACAAGGACGGCCAAAAGAAACCCGACTGTAGGACCTTAGCAACCTTCTTCTTGGCACTGAAGTGTCCTCCACAAGCTAAAGTAAGACAAAAGGTAAGGATATTGTGGAATTCACTTTCAGGCACACATCGACAGATGATCTGGTCCGCACAGTATTTAAATAGCTCCGGGTCTTCCCAAAAGAAAGATCGAACTTGTTTAAAGAATCGATCATTTTCTTGTTTAGACCCCCTAGAAGGAATCTTACCTATTGCTAGGTAATTGACAATGTCGGCATACCAAGGCATCCATTTTGTAATAATCTCAAACAGTTTCTCATCCGGAAAGGAATCATGAACTGGAATAGACTGAGAAGACTCCAAAGGGATTTGAGAAAGGTGGTCAGCCATGACATTCTCACTTCCTATTCTGTCCCGTATTTCTAAATCAAACTCTTGTAATAAGAGTATCCATCTAATCAAACAGGGTTTGGTTTCCTTTTTGGCCAGTAAGTGTCTAAGTGCCGCATGATCTGAATATACAATCACATTGGAACCCAAAAGATAAGAGCGGAATTTTTTGAAGACAAAAATAACAGCTAGTAACTCTTTCTCAGTACTAGTATAATTTACTTGAGTATCAATAAGAGTTCAACTAGCATAATAAATGACATGTGGGAGTCTGTCGATTCACTGTCCCAAGACTGCACCTAACGTATACTCTGATGTGTCACACATAATCTCAAAGGGAAGCGCCGAATCGGGGGGCATCATAATGGGAGTGGAAGAAAGTAGGGATTTTAGCTTCTCGAATGCCTCAAGACAAGCTTTATCAAAGTGGAATGTGGTGTCCTTGGCAAGAAGATTGCACAAAGGTCG
>JAUPMG010129682.1:0-11529 GCA_031762675.1 Pachysandra terminalis | reverse complement strand
AGTTTTAATTTGCTACATTTTACACAACTACATAATGGGTATTGATCCATATGATAGAATCGTAGCAGAATTTGATCTGGATTGCAGTCTGGAACACAAGCTCAAAGAAGACAAAGGACACAAAGGGAGCAAAGCGAAGAAAAGAGGGAATGGACAGGAAAAATAGATGAAATAGCACATGTTATGTATGCTGACTATTTGCTTCATTGAGACATGTTTTGAGTAGTTACTAGTGATGTACCCTTTAAATTGTTCTAATTTTTTTCCCTAGTTCATTGTTGTTGTTTATGGAAGAATATCATACTTTTCATTTCCTTTTAGCCGTATAGCAGCACTAGATACGATCTTATGGGATTCTCAATGCTTAATCGTTTTTATATTAATTATTATTTTTTTTCTTTTAACAGTAGATATGCTCTTGAAAATTTCTGATTATGATATGATCTCTTATATAGTTGTTACTGAGTTTTAGGATAAGTTTTCATGATGATTTCTACTGGTTATTGAGCATTGACAGAGTAATTAAAACACATATAGTTAATGATATTAGTATAACATTGCTTTTACTTGAGTAATGCAATGGAATGGCCATTTGAGCAAACGGAATGTCTATTTTGTTTTTGCTAGATGAATTATCTTATTTAAATGTTTGAATACTTTAGTTCTTAATATATATATATAGCTTATAGTTAGGCTATATGCAATCCTTTGTTGTATTTTAATTAGCTGGACTTGTTTTTTTTTTTTTTTTTTTGTTATGGAGACATAAGAGATGTCTACTGGTACTTACAAAGATGATTATGCAAAGTAGTCTCGGTAGACATCTTTAATGGGTCGGTTCTTGGTTGATCTACTTGTTGAGGAGGTTAAACATGATAGAAAATCAGATAAAAGATTTAGGAATGATTCATATACATGTGCATCCAGGGCTGTTTCACAAAAATTTATGGTTCATTGTACTTTGGAGAAAGTTGAAAATCACTTGAAGACTACTACAACAAGTCCGATGCCATTAAGAAAATCAAAGACAATAGCAATGGATTTAGTTAGGATGAAAATAAGATGTTTACGTGCTCTACTTTTGTTTGTCAAGAGTACATTGAGGTATAATACTCTCAATCCAATTTTTTTATATGCATGTGAGTGTTATTTTATATTTCTTCTTAATTACTTATTTAACCTTCTTTGTGAGGCACACTCCAAAGCTAAACCATACATGGCGATGACCAAGGAACCGGAAGTTTTGGTAAATTTACTATGAATCTCAATGACATTACTAGTCCCACAATAGAGTATGATACTATCATGGATGATGATATTGAAATCCCAGACAATGATGCAATTGGGGAGTTTTTTGAAGTTCCAGCGAGATCACATTCAAGGAATTTTGTTTTGACATCCAAGTATAAACCTCATGGGAAGAGAAGTCGTCTTCACGATGACTTAAATGAGAAGATTGATAAATTAGTAGATCAAATTGGTGAAATGGTTAAAACACTCAAGACTAATTCCCAACAAGAATATATCTCATCTCTCTACGAAGAAGTAATGAAAGTTGAAAGGTTTAATGAGCTCATGCTTAAGGAAGCATTTGATTTCTTGAATGAGAATGAAAAGACAGCATGATCTTTCCTTACAAAATGAGATGATGGTCGCAAACAATGCTTGAGGAAGTTCCAATGTGGGATTCGTCGTAATGAAGATAGTCCTAATTTAGAATAGGTTGGTTTCCATGCTTTGTTCTATCTTTGTTTTTATGTTGTTTTTTAGTAGTCAAATCTTTTTGGATAATTGATTGTTGTATTTGATCTAATGTGATTGTAGTCAAGTAATTTTAGTAGTAAAGTCATTTTTTTGCTGTTTTTTAGCATTCATCTTTTTATAAGTCAAGTCTTTTTTCCACCGAATCAAACAGCAAAAAAGAAAAGGAAAAAAAAAAAGGAAAAAGATGCTAGGAAAATTTTCAAACACAAGTAAAATAGTGGAGGAATTTTTTTTTTCCCATAAAACTTTTTTTAAGAATACATTTTCCTATAAAAATTATTTTCCATTGAAACAAATTAAGAAAATTGAAAACCAAATCAAAGTACAATGAACAAAATCGAAAGCCGAACCAAATCAAAATAGAAACCGAAAAATCAGTTTTTCTGTTTAATTTGACAAAATTAATGTTATTTTCTATAAAATACACACATAAACACCATCTATATATATATATATATATATATACACACACACATAGCTAACATACTGGGACTGGAGGAGGCCTCTCAAGCCTTCCCTCCCTGAATCCTCAATTGTGAGAATTTTGAGTTTTTTTACAATAAAAAAAGGTTTAAAAAATATTTGATAACCAATAAAATATTGCCATCTCATAGAAATAACCACCTCATATAAGAAAACTTTCTAAAATATCTCTTCAAATCTAACTCAAATTTTGAGATTTTTACAATAAAAAAAGTTTTAAAAAATGTTTGATAACCAATAAAATATTGCCATCTCATATAAATAACGATGAATCCTCATTTGTGAGAATTTTGAGTTTTTAACAATAAAAAAAGGTTTAAAAAATGTTTGATAACCAATAAAATATTACCATCCCATATAAATAACCACCTCATATAAGAAAACTTTCTAAATTCTCTCCTGAAATCTAATTCAATCGATCATTGATTCCTATAAAACGTCTCCTCAAATCTAGCTCAATCGTTTATTTTCTCTCTCTAAAAGAGTAACACCCAATAAGTAAAATTTTTAAATTTCTCCTCAAATGTTTTTTTTTTTTTTTTTTTTTTTGTGATATCCTCAAATCTCACTCAATCTAACGAATGGTAATTTTTAAAATCTGTCATCTATTACTAAAATCTCTCCTCAAATCTAACTCAATCGTTTTTTCTCTCTCTAAAAGAGTAACAACCAATATGAAAACTTTTTAAATTTGTCCTCAAATCTCTTTTTTTTTTTTTTTGGGTGATATCTCAACGGTGAAAGCTTCTCAAAGCTTCCCTCCTTAATCCTAATTTTTTAGAATTTAGACTTTTTAAAAATTTATTTAGCCTTTTTAAACCAACTAAATTTAAATACTTACTTTTAAACCACCCAGGCAAATCTCTCCTATATTTTTTATTTTGATAGTCATCACAAACACAAACACGACTCTCTCTCCCTCCCCTCTCACTCCTCACTACACGACTCTTTCTCCCTCCAATTTTTTTGCTAACTTCCCTTTCTCCTCATCTCTTTTATAACTCTTCGAGGCTCTAGCATTTTTATAATTTTTGGAGCTAATCCCTTGGCGTAGCACCATCCCAAAAGAATATTTGATTCTCAGGATGTCTTTCCTGAGCTAAAGAAGACGGGTTCTCATTATGGTGAGATCGAGAAGCGGTTGAAGATGAGAGGAATAGATGAACCAGTGAACGGAAGTCACAGCACCATTGCAAGAGCTTCTTTGATTCGTAGGATGTCTTTTCGAGCCAAAGATGATGGGTTCTCTTTATGGCGATATCAAGAAGCAGTTGAAGATGTGAGGAATCGATGAACCAACGAATGGAAATAGCAGCACCGTCGCAAGAGCTTATTTGATTCGCAGGATGGATTTTCCTAAGGTGATGAAACAATATGGCTCTTGTGTTATCTTAATTAGCAAAATCATAGAAGTTGGTTGATTTATTAGAGTAATT
The DNA here is from genome assembly GCA_031762675.1 of Pachysandra terminalis. Taxonomy (NCBI): domain Eukaryota; kingdom Viridiplantae; phylum Streptophyta; class Magnoliopsida; order Buxales; family Buxaceae; genus Pachysandra; species Pachysandra terminalis. Next base: position 7,846 of record JAUPMG010129682.1, on the reverse strand, counting down.
TCAGTTATTTTTTGGTAATGAGTACCTTTTTAGGGTTTTTAGTACGTTTATGACTCTCTCTCTCTCTCTCTCTCTCTCTCTCGACTTTTCATAATGTGCAGAGAGAAGTGTACGTTCCAAGATCCAAGCCTTTTACTTCATTTATTGGGAGGAGAAGCAACATGACTGTTATTACTTGGTATAACAAAGCTTCATATAAATATGATAATGGAGGGGAGATGGGGACCTTTAGATCACCTCAGTTACCATCACATCCGACTACTTCTGTGCGACTGGGATCACTTTCGAGGTAATATATAAATTGTTCAACATTCCTTAAACTGGTTTAATTTTAATTCATTAAGAATAACACAGTAAGAGAACCAAAAATATTTGAAGCATTCCAAAACTTTTTTTTTAAAGATTCTTATTGATAGAAAGAGGTAATGGGTGTTTGCAGAATACTATAGTGGCGGTACCTATGGTTGCACTGAGAATAGCTACTGAAAAAAGCCATGTTCTACAGAGTAAGGTTTGTGGGATTCAAGCGGTTGCATTGATATTATCTCTGTATATAATATCCATCACTCCTCGCAAGTATCATCTCACATTCTTTATTGCATAATTTTTCCTTTATATTCATAGTAAAATGTATTTTTATGTAATTCAACTTCTAATAAAATTTGAAACTATTTGTTAGATCCATTGGTTTCTATTGTTTTTTAGTTATATCTAGGATTAAATCTTTGGTAGCACATATAGTTCTCTGAACTTTTACCTTACAAGGTGGTTCTGATACCTGCAGTTTTGAGGTGTATAAGTTGGATGTTCATTGGATGATGTGGACAAAGTTGGAAACTTTGGGGGATCAAATTTTGTTTGTAGGCATGCATGGTTCCAGATGATTTTCCTCCAAGGAGTTGGGTTGGAATAACTCAGGTTGTATCTATTTCTCAAATGATAACGTTGTTCTATGGTATGATGAATGGAGTTATTCGGTTCCGAAAAAAGCCATTCATTATACCAGTTTGGTGGTTCTGTGGGAACCAACACTATGAGAGGTATGTAGTGACTTCTTTGATGTTCTGTTGTTTAAGTTATTGTTAGTCTTAGTGAATAACTAATTTGAGGTATATTGGCATCATGAAATTGAAAAGGCTATATATTAACATACTCTTTTTAGTCATCTTGTGCTAGTTTTTATTTAGGTTAGCTCACTTTTGTTCCACTCTCAATTTAGGCTGAAATCTAATTAGAAGTTATTGAGAAATCATTCTATGTTCTTTTTTCTGTTTTTTTTTTTTTTTTTTTATACACTTTAAATGGAATAAACAGGGAAATGAATTCCCATTGCGATTTGAGATGGTGGTTCAAGAGGTGTATATATCAGACAGCCACAGCAAGGACGTCAAAGTGGTGGAGACCATCAAAATGGTGGAAAAATCCCATCACTTATTTGAAATGTTCAAGCAACTCAGAGTGGATTTAATCTTCAGCTTCCATGAACACAATAAGAGCCAGGGTTTCTTTCTAGACAAGACTCCAGGGTATGTTTGTAGGGTGATGGAGATAAAGCTCAACTTCATGTATGACGTGCTATATACCAAGGCAGTGGTGGTGAATCGTAAGTTAGGGTACTTCATCGGATTAATTTGCTTCTGTTTAATCTTAACAACTTTACTGCTCTTCATCTTCTTATGGAAGAAACAAGGAGTATCCAGGTTCGACATGGGCATTACCTACACTTTCCTCATTGGTGCATTGCTCCTTGACGCTATAGCGCTTTTCAAGCTTATTATCTCCGACTGGACGATTATCTTCCTCAAAAGTTCAAGGACTTAAAAAAAATTGTTTTCAATATCCATACAAAGCTCTCTGGTCTTAGTGGAGCATATCATTGTTGTTTTTAGTGGAGCAAATCAGTGTTGTTTGATGGTGTATTCTGGAGAAAGAACTGAACAAGTTGGAAGAAGAAAAGAAATGGAAGATAATGAACGAAGTGTGGCTGGAGTTGATGTGTTATGTAACGAGTCACTGCAGAGTGAATAGCCATGCACAACAACTATGTAGGGGTGGAGAGCTTCTTACGTTCATTTGGTTACTGATGGCTCATTTGGATCTGGGGGAACAATTCTATATAGAGGCGGGACATGCTAGAGCCAAACTAATTGTAGGAAAGTAAGAAAAATGAGAGAGAGAGAGAGAGAGAGAGAGAGAGAGAGAGGAGGTCTGGTTATATTAAACATTGACTGGGCTTCTCACGAATTGGTATTCAGTCCTAAGATTATTTAGCTATTCTATGGAACAAATATGATGAGTTTTGTAAGAACTTTCTTTATGTTGGCACTTATATTTGCACTTTAGAACTTACATCACATGAGTTTAATATTAACAAAATGGTGACAAGTGATATTATGCATCTAATGATGTTAGAATGCTATTAACAGGTAAAGTAAAGGGCTTTAATAATAGATTATCATTAATAACTGTTAGATCCGGTTTTAACAATTTATCCAAATTAAATTGTTGTTAGATTAATTGAATTATCGTAAGCATGATAAAATAAGAACACAAGAAATTTTTATGAGGTTCGATTTAACCCTACTCCTTGAGGCCATGCCCAGATGTTGAACAATCTAATAAGATATCAAGATTACAATCACCAATCGGACTTACACAAAATAAAGACTCCCTCTTGATTTCTGTCGCCGCTGTGTTGAATCATCTTCTTGAATTCGTTCAATGAGCACCACTCGTCTTCTATGCCTGCATAGTTGAACTCCCTTCAACTCCAAATTCTTCTCCCGAAGAATGTTTAACATGAACAACTCAAGGTTCTGTTATTGAACACCAAAGGAGTTACATAACTCGGATCTGTTCAAAGATTAATATGGAGCAGCAAGCAGATCTGGTTCAAATCTCGGATGAGGATAAAAATAGAATGTTGTAACATCTGCTACAATATTAACTGTTCATGAGATATTATTCTGTTTTCAAAAGCAGAATCTCTTCCTCCATTTTAAGCTGCTCTATCCTTTGAAGTGTCTTTCATAAAGATCTCTTCGATCAATCATAATCTCCGTAGTCAATCTAAATCTCCTTGTATTTGGGAAATCAAAACCGAATCTAATTAAGTTGTGATTGAGTCCAACTTCAATTAAAATTGTTTCTTTGTTTAAAACGATTGACCAGCTGTGGATAATCTCCTTAGTCAATCTAAATCCCCTTGTATTTAGGAAATCAAAACCGAATCTAATTAAGTTGTGATTGAGGCCAACTTCAATTAGAAATCTTTCTTTGTTCCAACTTCAAATAGAAATCTTTCTTTGTTCTAACTTCAAATAGAAATCTTTCTTTGTTTAAAACAATTGACCAGTTGTAGATAATCTCTAGCAATATTTTGATTTCTCTCTCCTAAATTTGACTTTTGAATTTGAATATCACTTGAATAACGTTTCCATGAATGCCAAACAAACTAACAATCTCCCCATTTGACATTTTTTGGCAAAATATCAAACTAACCATTCTTCAACATATTCAGGAAAAGGATGACTTTCAAAACAGCAAACATAAAAAATTAGAAAGTCAGCAAAATACAAAAATTAGAAAGTTAGCTAACAACCAGTATTAGAGACAAAGTTTACTACTCCCCTTTTTAGGAAAAAAAATTGCAAAAGACAAAATGCTGCAAAAATCAACTAGAAACTGTCACGTCTGGAAGAATCTGTATCAGGTACAACTCCAGTAACCGGACCAGTACAGAATCAAAAGAACCAAATTGAGCTAGCAAGCTCTCAATCTTCTTTTGCTTCTGGGTAAGCATATTCAGATTCAGCTTAACCACTTTCAATTCAAACTCCAAAAATTGTCTCATCTTCAGTTTAAGAGCTTTTGAAGGTGTTGTAGCAGAAGATGTTGCAACATCAGGTATAGCAGTAGACTGGGAATCAACAGCTTCATCCTTTTGCTCCCCCTGAACATCGAATACATGTCTTCCCTCAAACAGCTTATGAGAGACCTTTATTGGCTTTTTAGGAGCCTCCAACACTTTAGTATTTTCTTTTATCATCTTCTAAGACATCAGTATCTCAAAAATCAAGGAAGGAAATGGCAGCATTCCATGAGTAGTTTCAAAAGCTGCATGGCAGATTAACACCTCAAAAATATGCTTTTCCAAGTCAAACTCCATACCAGTACCAATCATACACAATAGGGTGACTAAGTCACTGGAAACAGAGGTGGTATGTAGGCTAAGAAGCCAGTTGGCCAAGGCAATCTTGTGTAAACAGAGTACTTAACACTCAAATCAGCAGACAAGAAGGAATTAGACGCAGGCCATTTTGTAAGACCATTACCAGTTAAATCAACAATAACTTCATCCATATTCAGTTATTGGTCTAACTCTTGAGCTTTATCAGAAAGGTGTGAAGAACAACCATAAAACTCACTAATAAGAGTAGTGAGAACTCAAAAATATGACATCTTACATACACTTTGTAAAAACGAGAAGACGAGGGATTCATGATATCCATATGCAAATTAGCATAAAACTCAAACACAACATTCCTCACATGGGCTTTCGCCTTAGTAGCTGACCCAAACAACTCTCTTTCTTTAAGAAGCTCAACAATCCCTAATTTTTCATGATCTTTCATGTGTATCACTCATTCAGAATGTAGTTTTCTCTTAGACCCAAAATCCCAATGCTTCTTATTTCAATTTGAATAAAATTTTGGAGATCTGGCCTTAGATAACACATACCCGGGGTCTAGATTTTGAGAAGGCTTTTTCTGCTGATCAGTCTTCTTTGCAATTGGTGAAGATGGAGTCTTTCCCTTAGACTCGGTGCCCTTGTCAGTCTTCTTTGCTGCCCGTGAAGATGAAGTCTATCCCTTAGACTTGATTCCCTTTGGAGTTACTTCAAAAACCTCATTTGAATATGATTCTTCTCCTATGGATCGTGCAGATTTGGAGCTTGAAGTTTCATGCAATGAAACTTGAACCTTTGAATAAGATCGAGTTGGATACCAAGAGGGAAACCCTGGAATTGATTGAGGAAGATTTGTTCCAGAATTTTGCCCAATCCTAGGGTCAAAAATAGCTGAAATGGTAAGACCTTACAAAGGAAAATGAGTAGGCTCAAACGAACCTTTTCTTCATTTGGCAATGCCGGATTTGGATGACGATGCCGCATCTTTCCCTTTCTTGGCGATTTCGGTTGACAAGCGACCACAAGAGTTCCTTGTGCCCACCATCTTCGTGTATCCCTGTGAGATTCAAGCAAACACAACCAAAAAATTTCTAGAGAGCGAATTGGGGGTTAGGGTTTTTGTGAATAGCCAAAAGCAATTTGAATGAGAGGAAGAAGAAGACGCACGACTCTAGAGAGGGTTTTTGAGATTTACACCCAACCAAACTTAAAAAAGCCCAATAAAACTATCGCACCCCAAATCCGAGACATGGGAATCTCGAGGATTCCGAGGAACCGACCTTCGAACCCACCTCGTGGATACGAATACCAACCAAAACATTAACCCGTATCTGGTTGAATCAGAGTCTTAACAGCAATATAATCAGCGGAAGTCTGTCTAAAATAAAACCATTGCCCAATCAAACGTATTGAGCAATCAACCACAAGTAATGTAAATAAATCTCTGTTACATGTTCTGCCTCATAGGGTCAAACCAATAAGAAAAACTGAAAGTAAAATAGATAGTCTCATATCAAGTATCTCTAACATCAATGCATCTCAAGCCATATCACCATCTCAGCCGTCTCGATCAGACTAGAGGACCTGTAGAGATAAGGATCAACCGAAGCCTAATAGAGAAATCCTATGAGTCTACAATACTTACTTTCATGCATGTAAACCAGCACAATTCATTTCATGCATTTCATTCAGCACATAATATCGCAGTCATATGTGTATTATCATGTCATTATACTATAGATCTCATACTGGCATGAATACAACAATGGTCAAGTAACAACGTAGTTCACATGAATACCACAACATATCAAACATAGTTATCAATAGATAATAATCCCCATAGTCCCACTATGTTAAGATTTCCCACATGATCCCATTATGTTCAAGCAATTCCACATGGTTTTACCATGTTCAAACAAACAATCATCCATGTATACACATGGTCCCATCATGTTACACGACAACCAAATAGTTTAACTATGTTTCACAACAAGCACTACATGGTCCCCCCATGCTATGGCCAATCAACATATACTAAACCAACACATCTAGCACATAGCCATTCCTTTAGGGACTTGCACCCATGAAGGAAGTCTCTTGTACTATTCCTTTAAGGACTTGCACCCACAGTGAAGATACACCCTTACTATAATCAAACACATGTACATACTCATAGTCTCACTATGATCATAAACCACATATATCACCATTCTTTTAGGGACTTTTACCCACGGAGGAAGTATACCCTTACAGTCCTTTCCTTTAGGGACTTTCACCGACGGTGGAAACACATCTATCCATGTTATTATCTTTAGGGACTTTCACCCACAGTGGAAGCTCACCTATCCACAAGGTCTCACATTGCTATGGCCAATGTAACCCAATCACAATCATTCACAATCACATCAAAAATTATAATGTACATGCATCACAATCAATTCAAATGCAATGTAAGGTATGATGCAAGCATGGAATGAAATGAGATGTAGTGCAATGCAAGGTGTCACCAGGCCTTGCCCAGTCACGTGCTCACTCCAATTCACAACCATACAACCCATCATTTTTAGGGACTTGCACCCACGGTAGAAATACACCCTTACAATCCATTCTTTTAGGAGCTTGCACCCACAGTGGAATCACACCATATATACGACCTTTAGGGGCTTTCACACATGGTAGCAACACTTTTACAATCCGTTCTTTTAGGGGCTTGCACCCACGGTGGAATCACACCATATATACGACCTTTAGGGACTTTCACCCATGGTAGCAACACCAATCAAATTCTTGCCTTTAGGGACTTTCACCCACGATAGCAATACCTATCAAACCACTTGCCTTTAGGGGGACTTTCACCCATTATGGAATATACACCTATCCACAACATCATTCAAACACAAACATCACAATCATGGATACTCATAGTACCTTTATCCAATATAACAGTCAATCATCAAAGTTAATCATAAATCAAACCTATGTCCTTGTTGAATGTTATTAACACCATTCAACTAAAAAACCTACATAATCATTTCTAATCCCACTAATTCAGAAAAAGAGATAGAAAAGAAGAAGATTGACTGGATTATCCCGAACCTGCCTTAGCCGCCGTCGCAAAGAAAGACCCCTTGTGCCATCCAGCTCTCCCAATCTTATATTGAGGTCCTAAGACCTTTTCCAACACCTATAAGTCAAGATTACCTCATATTCCGTTTGAATCCAAGAATTCTGAATTCTTGTCCTTCTGCCGTACTTTTATTGATTCTTTCAATTCTAAACCTTTTGCACACAAACCATCTATATAGGCATGTGTACAACTCAGTGGGGATCCTCCCATGAAATTTGAAGTCATTTGGACTTTGGTAGCTGCTCAGTAGCTACCGAGTGTCCCACCGAAGGTATCGGTAGCACAGCTGCCGAAGCTCGGTAGCTGGTTTAGAGAGCACTTCATTTTTCTCAAATTCGGTAGCTACTCGGTAGCTGCCGAATGACCTACAGAAGGTCTCGGTAGCAAGACCCGAGAGCACCTAATTTTTATGATTTTCGGTATCTAAATCAGTAGTTGCCGAGCTACCTACCTAACATACAATCTAGGCTAAAATCTGGGTTTTGATTAGGGTTTTGAACTTCTAATCAAACCTAAGGATTTCTAAGGTT
>JAUPMG010129671.1:0-11529 GCA_031762675.1 Pachysandra terminalis | reverse complement strand
ATATACACACACATATATATATATTTATATATTTTTAGTTTTGGTTTGTACTCACCAGTGGTTGCAATGTTGCCGATTTGAAGTTGGGGGCCACAAAACCAGGGTGTAAATCGATTTTACCCTGGTTTCGTGTGATATGGGCGACATCGGGAAAATTTTCAATTTTTTTGAATTATTTTTAAAAAATTGAAAAAAATATAAAAAAATTGAAATAAATATTTGATGTTAGTAAATATTAACTATGAAACTGTTAACTATTCTGCGAGAAAAAAACAGATTGAAATTATGATTTAAAATTGGTATGGTATGTATCTTATTTGCTTATTTTCATGTACTTTTAGTTGTGAGATATGCAAGGTATGAGGATATAGCTTAAGTAGATCATATTACATCAATTTTTACACAGCTTGCACACCCACAACGAGTAAGAGAACCTCCCTCAAGCAATGTCCTTTGATATGTAGACCTTTGTTTTTTGCATTTTTTGATGTATTGTAATGTATTTAGACATTAATTAGGGTTGTTTAAAACCTAGGGGGAAAACCCATAAAAAACCCCAGATTTCCTTCTTTTCCTTCATGGATATGGCACTTGATTTCGAGTTTTATGTATCTTTTAGTTTGACTTACATTCACTTTTAGTTCGGCTTAATTACATATAACATCTTTTTTACAGCTTACAAACTCGATAGCGTATAAGTTACTTCCCCCCCCCCTCCCCCTCCCCCTCATCAAGTAATGACTTTTAATGTGTAGGCATTTGCTTTTGTAATTTTTGATGTACTTGGATGCATCTAGACCTTAATTAGGTATGTTTAAAGTTTGGGGCAAAAAATCCATCAAAAATCCATGGTTTCCGCACATTTTCCCGAGGATTCCCCTTTTTTCCCCCATGTCGACGACATGTCTCCTGGGCCACCTGGTGACATGCCAGGTGACATCGATATGGCAGACCTTGGTACTCACATAACAGTCTTGACTTGTCCTTCATTACTTTGTGTATGTATGTATTAATGGTCTGATTTACTCCGTAAACTTGAGAGGACCTATTCATTGATTTTTGAAGGATAAAACAAACGAACCGGATCACTTACCTCTCTATACGAACCGGATTTGCTGCAGAATATCTCGATCACGAACGGGAATTGCTTCACGTCGGTATTATGTGTAGTTACTTGAACCACACACTAATGCAGACACTCAAGCAACCAAGGGGTGAAAATATGGAAACCCTAGAAACCTCCAGAACTCTTTGGGACATTGGGATGAATATATATATATAGAGAGAGAGAGAGAGAGAGAGAGAGAGAGAGAGAGAGAGAGAGAGAGAGAGAATTCCAGATCTGTTCCACATTGGGATTGCTTAGATTAGGGTTTTAGGAGGAGGAGCTTTTCCTTAAATAGAAAATCTTAACTCCTTGTAAACCTCTAAGTCCTTAGTCACTTATCGCATAAGGACTAAAGAGAGTGGACCCATAGAGGACCAGACCCAAATAGCTTGTCCCAATATGGACGTTTCCAATGAGTTGACCCAAGCCACCCATGAAGTTCAACATCTCTCTCTCATCCATGGTGGGCACTACAAGTGTGTGTCTCTCTCATAAACATCAGAATTCCCTATCATGGATTCTAGTCATATAGGTTGTTGAGCGTATGACCGACGAGCACAAAACAATGGGTGAGCGGCTTAATATTAAGTTTCAATAAAACTAACATGGAAATACAGTCTCACTAACCTCGCCTATGCTCTAGACCCATTTGGCCACTTTGGATTGAGTATTTCTAACCCCTCATGATTTCTATCTTAGAACCATACTCAACCACAAGATTCATGATTATGTGCTCATTTAAAATAATTCATATAATTTACGTATATATATCAAATAAATATAAGTTAAAAATGTGAAGCATCAATGATGATAATTTTAAATCATGAGCACATCTCTTCATGTATCACATCTCTTTATGTATCACATCTCTAGGAATGCGATGCCAGATAGTCTTCCCTAAGCCTCATGCCATTGAGTTTTGATTTAACTGCTTACCTAGTCAAACTCCTTTAGGCCGTATCCCCCACAGCAATAGGAAAGAATGCTAGAGCAGCAATCATCAGGTCTCTACTTCACGACATAGTCAAAGGTAAATAAGGGCACAAGTTGATCCTAACTAGGATCATCCTGGGCTCACATAGCAAGGAAACATAGATCCATTCACTTGCTTTCTAAGGAAACGTAGCTATTAGCACATGGTATGCAACACATGCTACAGTGGAGTTCTGGGCTCAACCAAGGGTATGTTAACCTCCAACATCGTACAAATCCGAGTCCAGTCACGGTCCATGCACCAGACCTGAGCTCCTTAATCCAAGTCACAACTCTTAAGTGCCTTGATCAAGGTCTCACATCCGGCTTTTTTCAGGCAAAATTCGATTCTTAAAAGATGATATCATTCTGGTTTTCCCAGGGATACATACAACTCGTAGAGTCCTCTAAATGCCTCAATTGGCACAAGTCCTCTAGATGTCTCATTCTACTCGAAATGCATACGCTAGGGCTGATCGTTGTGTGAGAAGCCGACCACTAGCCTGGTGATATATCATATCCATATACTCATAATATGGTGGTAATGTAAATAAGCTCTATCAATTTCTCATAAATGAAATACAAAATGAGATGCCTACAAATCAAAATGTAAATAATGATTGTTCAACCTAACACAAATCACAATATATGTAATCCCATCTCTCTGACATTAACCCTAAAATTTTCTCTACTTATGGGTTTAGTCAAGGGATCAACTATCATTTGCTGTGTAGGGACATGTGTAAGGTACATATCTCCATGTGCAACTCTATCCATCTCAGCCTATCTAAGATCTCTTCTGAAAGTAAGATTCCAAACTAAACTTGAGGATGACCAAGAAAGAATGTCAGAAACCACATCATCCCTATGCTGTACCACCATAAATAATCTGTGAAATCTAACTTTAAAAATGGACTCACCCCACCATAAATTATGCCAGAAACAAAATTAAAGAACCCTTTCCCACCCCAAACCGAATAATAGGATAAAAACAAGAAGCTAGAGCAGAGATAGCTTTTCGAGGACTATGCAAATAAATTCTAGTAGATTGGTTAATATCCTAAACATTCAAGCCTGTCCCGAATTTGCTTACAATCACCTTGTGCTAAAGAGCCTCAGTGTCATTGCCAAAATGCCATAACCATTTACCAAGCAAAACAGAGTTCCGACTTTGAATGTTTCCCAGATTGAGACCACCCGCCTCTTTACTCTTACACATCAAACTCCATCTAACCAAATGATCCTTCTTGTGATCCCCCCCCCTCCCACAGGAAATCCCTTTGAGCTTTTCCTAAACCCTTAACAACCCTAGCCGGCGCTCGAAATAGAGACAAAAAGTAAATAGGAAGGCTAGCTAACACCGATGTAATCAAAGTAACTCTGCCACAATGCCACCTAAGGATAAATAATTCTTTTTCCAAGTGGCCAGCTTTCTATCAACTCTCTCAATAACAAGAGACCAAAATGAAAAGTATCTAGCACTATCTCCCAAAGGAAGACCAAGATATCTAATCGGTAGATGGATAACCCAATAACCCAAAAAACTATGCAAACTATTGTAATCGACCCTGCTCCACATGAAACCTAGAAATGGTAGATTTCTCCACATTAACCTTAAGACAAGAAATCATCTCAAAACATCTCAATATAACTTTAATCCAATATGCTTGCTCCTCCGCGGCCTCAAAAAACAAAATAGTATTATCAGCATATTGCAGATGAGAAATGGGCCTCTATTCCTCCCTACCAAGAAACCACTTATAATGCTCATATTCTCAGCCATTGACAGAAACCTACTCAAAATATCCCCCACTAAAGTAAAAAGAAAAGAGGAAAGAGGATCCCCTTGTCTAATGCCTCTAGACGACTCAAAATGATCGTGAACGCTCCCATTAAACAAAAAAGAAAATGAGACCTTCGAAAGATACTCACTAATCTACTTCCTCCATCTAAAATCAAAACCCTTCCACTTTAACACAAAATCAATGAAGCCTCCTCTCAATCCATCTTACACATTAACCCTGGATCATCACTTCTCTCCCTTTCTTACACCACCTCATTTGCCACAAAGACACTATCCAAGATCTGTCTCCGAGTGATAAAGGCCGACTGATTAGTAGAAACTAAATCACCAATCATACTTTTAAGCCTCTTAGCCAGGACCTTTGCGATTATCTTATAAAGACTAGTAATCAGATTGATGGGTCAGAAATCCTTAAGCTCATTAGCCCTTGGTTTTTTAGCAATCAGCACAAGAAATGTTTCATTAGTGATCTTATTAACCACCCCATAAGATCCTCTTTGTTCACCTCCCAACATTATTGAAAGAAAGCCATAGCAAATCCATCTTGCCCAGGCGTTTTATCTCTTTCCATACCCATAATAGCCTTTCTAACCTCCTCTATCTCAAAACGTCTCTCCAACCACACAGCCTGAGAAGGTGATAAAACAACCCCAGGAATATTCCTAAGACTAAAGACCAACTCCTGCACCGAGGCATATAACTTACTATAAAACTCCTCCATAGTTCGTGTAATATCATCCACATCCTCAATCCTTACCTCATCCACCAACAGATTAGTAATGGCAGTACTTTTTGACCTGCCATTAGCCAATTATGACAAATTGAGTAAGGTGTGCTTGTTAAGTTCTGGTTGGTACAACAATTTAACTTGGATAAAAGTATTATAGATGGTAATATTGAGGGATTGCCTTCTTATCATTAAATGGACACGTTAAACCTTTTTGTTGCTCTCTTGAAGGCTTGTAGTGAGATAAATAGCTCTCGCAATGATGAGTGAGAATAAGAGGAAAAATGCTCATATACTTTTCTATTGGTTCGAATTAGATATAGATTTAGAGATATTGAGTTTACTGATAAGAGACTCAAATTATCATTCTTCCTGCTTAGCAATAAAAGTTTTCAATTACCACGAGTTGTCTGATGCACATGTGGGCTATATGTAATTCTGATAGGGAATTTCATCCTTGCATGAAGCGGGTTAAACCAAGAGACTCAAGAATGTTGAATTTGGATTGTGTTTATGTGGACAGAATGTAATTTCACCGAGATAATTTGTCTTCTCACAGATGTTGGTGCATTTGATATTTCTAACCTTTGGTATAAGAAATCCTTGAAAGATTCCTTTCACATTGTCAACAAGTACATTAAGAAGGCATCAGAAGATATTCCAAAACCATAAAACGTAGTTCCCAACAATGACTTGGCTTATTTGAAGTGTTAGAACTTAGAACACTCTGAATGACGAGGAAGTTACTTTGAATCTTTCCCCTCCAAGTCCATGCACCTTCACCTTTGCCCGTTAGACACAAAATATTCTTCTTGATTACAATTGTTCCCTATCTTAGGGAAGTTGCTGGCCTCCTCTCTTACTGTTTGTGCATTCTTTCTTATTTATATAAATTTTGTAACCTTTATAAAAAAAATAAAAAAATACTCCGCAATGGCCTCAAAAACACATATATTTCAATCCTTGAGGCTCTTAACCTAGATACATGAACAAATGGAATTTCTACACAGCCTTCCTAGAAACTACTGAATATTTATTGATAGATCAATGTGCACCTACACCTGCTTATATAATTCTCCATAAATTTCGTGTACAACTTCTCTCTGGAGTTATCTGGATTCATTGAGCAAAGTAGAAAATAGATGGTACTTTTGGTATGTAGGGGGGGTATAATTATTGCTGAACCCAATGCCTACATTGCATTTGCGGGTAAAAGAGTAATTGAACAAACAATCAAAGTCACTGTCAACAGGCTCTCCAACTCGTTTGTACGATTTGTAACCTCATTGGCTTGGATTCGTCTCTATCCCAATAAAATATCTGAAGGATTATCAATGGTTGATGAGATTCTTTCTTAGAATTTAGTACCTGCCATACTAATAAATAAAAAGAATCTGAAGGATGAACAAGAAGATTTTGGGTTCTTATGCGCATGGAAGGATGCCTGATTTCCAATAATGGAGTTGGCTTTGATTTTCTTGATATTACATTTGTTAGAAAGAATTAAGAAGGAAGATGCACAAGTAAGAAAGCATTGTCCTAGATATTATGCCTATGTGTTTAATGGTCACATTTTAATGGCTGCTTGCTTAGATCACAAACATTAGCATACTGTCGTATCTCAACTAGTTGGAGTTAGCAACATGAATCTTGTTCTACCGTTGCTATCCATCAAAACTATATCTTTAGTCAGATCATCTGTCCTTGGATCTTTTAGGACCAACTCCACCCAGGTTTTTTCGGCCTTCCTATAGTCCTTTTAGATTCTTCACCTTGTACCATTTCGCCTGTGATTTCGCCAGGGGGCCTGGCAAAATTTCGTCAAATTTCCTGGAAATGGGGAAATATTGCTGAAATATCGCCATGTCGTAAACTCAAAAATATTGAAATTTCGCGAAATTTAAAACTCTGATTTCGCATACTTTCACATATGCCTCCCAGGTCTCCGTTACTTGCTCGAACCGTCTTAACCTACTTTTGTTTAATTTATCTCCTATTTGGGGCTGCTCCCAAACTCTCATGGATATGTTTGTTCGTTACCTTTTTGTTCCTAGTCTTTTTACACATATACCTTTATATCCTTGTCTCAAGTCTCAACTACATTTATCCTATGAATATTTTACTTTTTACTTGATGAACATTGTAATTGATATGTCACCGCAGGCATTATAGCATCTTATAAAATTTGCTTTTAGCTTGAGCGGAATGCTCATGTCATATAACACTCTGGAGGTGCCTCTCTTGGCTTGATCCGTCCAACTCTAACTTTGTGTCCATCATCTTCCTTAATATACCTTTTTTTCTATGAATAACCAGAAATATATATATATACATATATGTATGTATGTATGTATGTGTATATATATATATGTATGTATATATCAGAGAAACGAAAGAGAACATAATGAAGGAGAACATACAGAACAGTAAAATGCCAGGAACTCAAGACGAGAGCCAAGGCCTGAACAAAAAAAACAGTACAAAAATAAAAATAAAAAGAACTAAGACAACTCTGGAAGGGACGAAGCAGCTTCCAACAACTGTAAAAAACTTGCAAAACCAGATCACGCTCCGCTATCCATCATCACATCAGACTGGAAATCCACGAAGAAGCCCTCTCTAGTAGCCCCACTCCTAGACAGCCGATCAGCCAGAGCATTCCCACCTCTCGGAATATGTGAAAAGAAAGCGTGAGCCAAGCTGCCCAGGTAACTGGCCAACCTGACAAGATGGGTGAATCTCCATGGGCAGCTCTCATCACCCGTCATCCAAGATATCTCACACCTAACTCTGGGAACCTCCACTGTATTAGGAACTCACCAACGTCCTCTGGCATCACCTACTCAACCCCAAGCCGACGAAGGAAAAAAGACTAGACATCATAAACCATTACACAATGCAAAAAAAGGTGATCCACTGATTCCCCCTCCTTTCTACACATACAACACACATGAGGCGAAATCTAACAGGTCGGCCACCTTCTTTGGAGAAGAAAGTGTTAATCCTATGAAGAATAGCAGTCCAAACGAAAGCCTTAACTCTAGGAGGGAAGGGAGGCCTCCATACTCGATAATGAGGAAAAGAGGGGAGGACAGACTGTGGCCGTAAAACTAATTGAGAAAACACCAGTACTACATGGACTCCAAATCCTACGGTCGCTAAACTTAGTCCCCACAAAAACATCACTCAAGTCGACAAAGAGAGCCCCAAGATCATCAACCTCATAAGGGCGCAAATCCCTTTGGAAAGCCAGATTCCACAGCAAACCAGAATCCAATCAAGACAAGACCTCAGAGACAAGGGCATCCCAAGAAGAGACCATCCTGAACAAATGGGGAAACCAAGCTGCAATAGAGGACTCACCCCACCAAAGGTCATACCAAAAACGAATCCGACTGCCATCTCCAACGTTGAACCGGACGATACTCGAGAGGGAAGGGAAAATCAGCGACACCTCTTTCCAAATGCAAGCTCTTGAACCTAACCGAAGGGTCGCAGTCCTAGCCATTGGAGTGCTCGCCAAATTTATTGTGAACAACTTTCCGCCACAAAACATCTCTTTCCCTAAATCTCCACAACCATTCGCCCAGTAAAGTAGTGTTACGATACGCGATATTCCCCAGATTGAGCCCCCCCTCTTCCTGCTTCTTACAAACCTCGACCCACTTAACTAGGTGATATTTCCTAGGACCTCCCCCCTCCCATAGAAAATCTCTCTAAAGTTTTTCAAGACAATTGACAACCCTCTTAGGATCCCTAAACAACGACAATTAGTAGACTGGTAAATTAGCCAAGGCGGCCCCAATCAAAGTGATCCTCCCACCTAAGGATAGGTAACCTTTTTTCCACGACGCAAGCATCTTGCCAACTCTATTCACCAATGGATCCCAGAAGCTGAGAGATTTAGGATTGCCTCCCAGAGGCAGCCCAAGATATGTCAAAGGCAACTCCTGAACCTTACACCCTAGGACTGACGCAAACACCCCTACCCTTTCCACGGACACATTCAAGCCCACCAGATTTTTTTTCTCCAAATTCACCTTTAATCCTGAAACCATTTCAAAGAATCTGATAATAGACTTAATCCAGTCAGTTTGACATTCATCATCGTGTAGGAATAATAGGGTATCATCAGTAAACTGCAAATGAGAAATGCTCACACGACCCCTACCTACCTCAAAGCCCGAAATCAACCCAGGTCCTCACCTTTGGCCAAGAAACAACTCAAAACATCTGCAACCAAAGTGAAGAGAAAAGGGGAAAGTGGATTCCCCTGTCTTTATGGATATGATCCAAGATAATGAAAGTGGTTATTTTGGGAATCTTCCAGTTTTCGATTCTTACCATTGTTTCACCCCCACTACTATTTTTACTGAAGGTGTACTCCTACAGTTAGCCTTAATTGGTTTTGTAATATTTTCATTCTAAAGTATCAATCTACAATTCTAGTTTAGCATTTACTTGCAGTTTGGTCCATCATTACCACAAAGTCTACTAATGATATACACCAATTAACCTATTTGCAGATAGGATGTTAACTGTAATATTTTAAGTCTATTAATTCAAAAGAGCTCAATTTCTGAACTCGGTAGCACCAGTGATGAGGTTCCCTGATGCTTTTCTTTAATTCAGTGCTGCCAACTGTATTCCAGGACAATTAGGGAGATAGATAATGTACCCATGAGGACCCAAGCCATCTTTTTCCTGTAAGTGGAACAACAGAATTTCACTACTTCCTGACTTCATCAAGCCCAGCCTACTGAGATTTTGGATAGTTTTGGGTTGAAAGTGATGTAAATACCTTGATCAAAGGGGACAAATCCTGCAGGTGTCTCTCCCACTCCAAGGGAAAAAAAAGAGAAAAAAACGGAATAACTTTGAAGATTGCACTGCTTTAGTTTCATTCTTATGGAGTGAAAAATGTTTTCTTCCCTGTTCAGGATGAAATTTATCTTATTTGGATCTTATCTTGCAACTGAAGTGATGAACTCGATATTTGAATGTGTGCCAAACAACTCTACTTAGCCATTATGCACCTGTTACCTGAGAACCAAAGTGCTTTTTAACACATGAAAATCTGAACATTAAGGCTTAATTTTACACAAAAGTGCAGTATGCCATTGGAGGTTATGTGTGAAAGGTCAATGAATGGTGTCCCTTCATAATATATGGTAATTGGCAAGATCATTCCTTTTGTTCACTTCTGCAGTTGTTATTTTTTGCCATCAGATGTACTTTAATGACTTCCTGTTATTTGAGTCTTGCAAAGTAAAAGTGGGACTGATGTTAAGTTCTTCTCACATCTATATATCTGACTTTCAAACTTTGAAATTATTATGTATGATAGGTTTCTTCTGAGACTGACAAGAGATGACAGTGAGATCAACTTGTCAAGGGGAGAGGAATTCGCAGAGTGGAAATGGGCAAGCCCCGAAGAAGTCATTGAGGAGGTATGCTGGGGAAAAAAAGAATAGAAAAAAAATCGTCTTATTGTTTTTTGATAATTAAAGTTGAGAAATCGTATAAATGTAAGAAACTTTACAAGTCAAAAGTAGCGTGTACAAGTAAAAATACCCAACAGGATGTCAATCCCTCCAAACCAAACTAAAGAAAAACTCTCAATCCCTGACTTTTATAACTTCCCCAACCTATTCACAAAATCTGCAAAGACGATATCAGAAAATTCTGGAAAACTCTTTGCCCACTGAAAGAAAAGAGCCACAGCTGTCCTACAAAGCTCACCACCTGACACCTCCTTACCATAAGAAATTCTGCAGTTTCTTTCTTTCCAAATTGACCAGCAAATAACATGGGGACATAAATCGTCTTTTTGTTTTGAAATGCTTACTAGAACATGTGGGGTTATTGGTACAGGCTGTGGACTACAAGAGGCCAACATATGGAGAAGTTATGAGAACCTTCAGGCCATACTTCAATGAAAAGGGAGCGGCAACGAAATGCAGATCAGCAAAATGGTGAATGTGATGGGGGTGGTTTCACACCTCCATTGGTGGATCCAACGCATTTGACTGGTAAAGCATGATCTTGAGCAATTTGCTTCTTTTTTGTAAATAATACCAGATTAGACCCATCAAACTCAAATATTTATTAATAGGAATATGACCATTGGTTGCAACTGCTTTTTTTTTTCCTAGGAACTGGAAAGGATGTTCTGGCTTACTTTGTCAAGTCAATGAGTTAAATCAAATCGCCCAAATATGCATAAGCTTGTAGCATTTTTTTCCCCGTTGACTAAGTTTGTTTAGTTGAGAAGAAAATTTCCAAATACTAGCAAACCTTGAACTGAATGATCTCAAACAGTGGCGTGTCATCATAGAAGGCTTACATCATTGCATGACATTATTGAGACCTAAATCATTCATCTTCTACAACTTTTGATGCTTTAATCATATGAACCTTCCAAATCTTTTGTGTGTGTGTGTGTGTGTGTGTGTATTTATGGTAAGGCCATTACGATTTGCAAAATTGTGGTTGCGAACCGATTCTCGATTCAAATCACCATCTTTTAAATTGCATTTAACTTTTAAAATGAGGCTGCCATGAATTTGCAAGTATGTTGCCATTTTCTAGGAGAGAATGACTGTTTGTCCGTTGAACATTGGAATAGTATTTTTATGAGCAAATTTCATCTTGCCACATTCCTGGGCTGGAGATCATACCTTGTTTGGTCATCAGTTTGCAATATCTGCCACTCCTTGGTTTTTGCTTGTCAGGTATGTACCATGTAGTCTTCCCTTTGGTGTGGCTAGATACTAATCTCTGTTTTCTTCCCATTTATTATTAATACAAATTTGGATCTTACCTTCCAAAAAAAATACTCGTAATTATTAGAACTCTTATATTGAATTCTCGTTTACATTGTTCTCATTAGTATTAACCTTAATTATTTAGTAACCT
>JAUPMG010129660.1:0-11529 GCA_031762675.1 Pachysandra terminalis | reverse complement strand
TGTAACTTCAACTCACTTAGCCCTCAACTTCTCATAATATCAGTTTAACCCCTAATTCAGAAACTATGTTACAAAAACACCCCATAACATAAATAATGCACACACAATCACACAGATAACTCCAATGATTCATTCATACATTATAATTGGGAAAATAAAATACTTTCAAAGGTTCAGGTCATTACAATACATTTCATTAATCATGTGATAATTCTCATTGCATCCATCTTAGGACATGTGAATGATTTCATCTCATCTTAAACTATTCATCTGTCATTGGATTATGATTGTATTTGTTATTAGATTATTGTTGTACTAACCCCTTGTGATTGATCTCCATAAGAGGATGGATGACTATTCCATGTTTCTTACTGGGCATCATAGGCTCAAGCAACATTTTATGTTTTAAGATGGGAGGAGGAGTGACCACTCTAGCTGGATCGTTGCTACTTGTGGACTTAGCTGTTTTTCCATCTTTCTTTATTGTTGGCTTGTACTCCCGAGGGAGTAAGAATTTGGTTTATGATGTAATCACTTGGTGTTTGAACATGTTGGTTTTTGTGGTTTAGACTTGTTGAATTCCGGCCCAGCTAAGGCCCAGGATTTAATTTTGTTTACATTTCATTTTAATTTGGATTGTTTATGTTGTAGTACTTCCGTATTCTTATTCTAGTTAAATGAAAGTATTTATTGCTTTTATTTTACGTATGTTGTGGTGGCAATCCGCGGTCCAGTTGTGGATCCCAAAGGTCTCACCTTGTGATCCGTGCAATTCCTCATTGGGAATCGTGTCACGGGATCTGGGGCGTGGCATTCTAGTGCTTATTTTTGTGTGATTGGTCTTGCGTATGATGCACATTGACTTTCATGTTATCATATAGAGTTAGGCATATTAGTATAGTTGATCAAGTTATGTGGACTTACAGTCATTAAGACAAAAGCATGTGAGATGGGAGAGAATTGAATTATGTGGTATGTGTGTGTGTGTGTGTATTGCTCATATCTATGAGATTATTCATTATTTTTCAATTATTATATGACATTATTTGTTTTCTCATTTCATGTGTTTATGAGTAAATACCCTGATTTGAAGGACCTACTCATCCAAGTTTCAGCTTATGTTGTTGTTTATCAATATTTTCGTGTTTTGGATGAATTGATATCGAAGAGAGCAGGTATATGGGAAACAAGGGAGTAGAAGGCATACATTAAAAGTTATAGATTACATTTAGTTGATTTATGAACAATTTTTTTTATTTATTAATTATTTATTAGAACTAGTGATTTGCTTTTGCTTATGATCTATATTGCTTATCCACTCCCATTTGGATATGGACTGAGAGTTACAATTCCATCCTTTTGAGTATCCCAAGGATCTCGTTAGGTTTGGGATGTGACAACAGGCCCATATTGTCGCGCCCTGGATCCCGATACCCGAATCCCTAGGTGGGTGGTACGGATCACGAGGTGAGACCTTCGGGTTCCCAACCATGGAACGCGGCTAGCAACAATAAACTATAATAAAAGCCTAATAATGCTCTCATTAAAACAAACCAGAGTGCAAAAGGCAATTTAAAGTTTGGCTTCATGTCACGCCCCAGATCCCGTAACCCAGATCCCTGTACGGTGTGGAACGAATCTCGAGGTGAGACCTTCGAGATCCATTTCTAGACCGCGGATTGACACATCATAACCAAGATAAGGATGAAATAAAAACTGATTTATTCATCTCACAGAGTAGCGGAAGCAAAGTATATCAATCAAATTAAATCAACATCTAACAAATGGCTTCAAAAGAGCCTTATTACATCTCAATTATGTTCAAAACTTTTTTCGTAGAAACACACAAAGTAAACAAATGCAATAAATGGTTCATTCCAACAAAAGGTCATCGACCTCCACACCGTTAGATTAACCTGCAACATGAACGTTACATGAACTTCGAATGCCTAGTAAGCACGATCCCATCAACTCAACCTCACATATCATAATCGATTCGTGGCAGATAACAAGACAGTTTTTATTGCAAAATATTATGATGAGAATATGTCAGACAGATGCGCTAATGAGTGCTCAAACAATGAATACAATGATATGTTATGATATGTCTAGTGTTACTGTTTCATGCTAAGTGTCACTCATTGCAGCTTCCATAACACAAAAGGTTTCAAGACCAAAGTCACCAGGAACAATTGGTAGCCCCTCTCTTCATTCTGGGCGCTTACACATGGTACGAAAGCCGCCATGTACTGATTTCATGAGTGTACGATACTCAAGGCCCACTTGACCTTATGGAATCAACTATGACCCCATAACTTATTTTGTAGGACTTGCAACCTACGGGTATAGACAACCATATCTTTTCCACCTTCCGAGCATACTTAACACTCTACATTAACATAGTATGAATGCATTATTAACTCGTAAGATCCAAATGATAGTCTCCCTTGGAAACTGTCCACGCGCCCATACACGCAGATAATCCATGGATCCCATCATTCACATCCTAACATTACAACTCAATCTCAAGTCTACACAATCCGACACTTAGAATCTATAAATGGTAAGATCTCTCGGAAACTACCTAAGCACCCATACACTCAGATAATCCATTAGAGCCCATCATTTATAATCTAAGGTGAAATCCAAATAGAAGGAGGGTGTTCAGTAAGTCAGCTCAAGTGAAGGACATCAAGGCTTAACATGTCCATGGAACACATGCCCAAGACCTTCCATTGATCCCTATAATCACCCCGTAAAAGCCCGAACTAAACTGATCATCTAAACCCTCCTAATTTCTCAAAATATCAATCCGTCGGTACCCTCATCTATTTACCAATGGGTACTGGTAAACCATTCACTCATCCGTCGGTAGGCCCGTCGGTGTATCGACGCCTACCAAGGGGGTACAGTGGTCTCCTATTTGTGGCATGGTCTGTGTACCGACTCCCACCGAAAAACTCAATCACATTTCCATCGATAGGCCCATCGGTGTACCAAAGCCTACCGATCAACTCATATAGAACAATTCGTACATCACCTTCGGTAGGGCGATCGGTGTACCAATGCCTACTGAAGTGTCTCAGGGATTCCCTGTTGGTGGCGTGATTGGTGTACCGACAAACTCAAATACATGTACCCAAGATCCATCAGTAAACCCGTTGGTGTACCGACATGTCCACCGATGATCGCAGACAAGTCTGTTTGTAGTTTCCTTTGGTCGTTTTTCCATAGTAATTTCAAGTCTAAAATCACATGCATCATTCCTAACATCTTAGGATGAAAACCCCACATTTATCTACTGGAAAAACAACAATTATACACAAGGCATTGAAATCCAAATTCACATTGTATACATACATTATTTCTCAGAATTTCAACACTAATCATGGCATATAATGGAATCGACAGGATAAGTAACTTACAATGATTTCTAGAGAAAATTGGTAGAGATCTAGCAGGTAATGTGAAACTCCTTTCCTTCTCTTCCTTAGTTCATTCTTCTTCTTCGTTCTGCAAGAACGGCTAGGTTCAGGCTCTCTTTCTCACTCTCTCTATTTATCTTCTCAAACTCTCTTAATTCTCTAAACACAAATCTTTTGTGTTCTACGATGGGAGTTAGAGATATAGGGGATTCATTCCCTCTATTCTCTTCCACTACAGCCCCACTAAGAGACACGACTACAAGACCTCTTCATAGCACAGTCCATGCGTTTGAATGTGGTCTTCCTACTTTCTCTTACACACTTAACACTAATGTTTCAAGAATAACACAAGGACCCTAATCCTCTAAGTAAATTTACAATTACATCCCTAAGTTTAATTAAATAAATAGACCATACGAGTTCATGAATCTACGTATTAAATTAAATGAAATAAATCAGGAGAGAAAATCCTCTTATTGAGTTTAGGTCATTACAACCTACCCCCTTAAAAGAATTGCGTCCCCGAAATTGCATACCTTAATCCGTGAACAACTGAGGATAGCGTTCTCGAATCTCGGATTCTAGCTCCCATGAAGCTTCAGATTCGTCGTGATGACTCTCCCAGAACCTCGATGTGAATAGTGAACCCCAGTCTAAAACTATGCTTACTGGCACACCGTGAAGTCGCACTATTTCCCGCACATATAGTCTAGTGATCTCCTCTGCTGTGGCTAATGTCCTGACTGGCAAGAAATGGGCCGACTTAGTGAGTCAGTCCACAATCACCCAAATCGAGTCCAGCGTACCCCGAGTCTTAGGTAAACCCACAATGAAGTCCATAGTGATGTGTTCCCACTTCCACTCAGTGACGGGTAGCAGCTGCAATAGTCCAGCTGATCTCTAATGCTCGGCCTTTACCTGCTGACAAGTGAGGCACCTCACTACAAATTGCACTATCTGCTTCTTCATCCCAGACCACCAAAAGTTCACTCTCAGATCACTGTACATCTTCGTACTCCCTAGATGAATGGAATACCGTGAACTGTGTGACTTCTCCAAAATCTCTCTCCTGAGCTGTTGATCGTCTGGCACACATAAATGACCCAAGTATCTGATCAGTCCATCAGCATGCACAGACCACTCTGGCTTCCCATCATCGGCTGCTAGTAACTGAAGCGCGTGATCATTCCTCTGACCAGCAAAAATGCAAAGCTCCAAAGAGGGCTTTGCAACCCTACTGAATAGATAACTCTCTGCACGTTGACCCACTGATCGTACACCCAAGTCTGCTATAGCCCGATATAGACTCCACTCCTAGCGCATCAACTAGGATACCACGCCACGAGGACTACAGCTCAGTGCATCAGCTACCACATTTGCCTTCCCAGAATGATAGTTAAGTGTTGAGACATAGTCGTTCAATAGCTCAATCCACCTCCTCTAGCGCATCTTGAGGTCTTTTTGGGTGAAGATGTACTTCAGACTCTTGTGGTCCAAAAACAACTCTAACTCTTCTCCGTAGAGGTAGTGTGGCCATAGCTTCAAGACAAAGACTACTGCGGCCAACTTAAGATCATGAGTAGGGTAGTTACGCTCATGAGTCTTAAAATACCAAGATGCATACACCACGACTCTCCCATTCTGCATGAGGACTGCACCCAACCTTTGTAGATATGCATCCGTATGTACCCCGCCCCCCACCCCCCATCTTCTGGCCCCTGACTGGTATCACGAGAATTGGCACTAAAGTCAACCTCTTCTTTAACTCTACAAACGCCGTCTCACACTGATCATCCCAGTTGAACTTCACATTCTTCCTGGTCAATCGGGTCAAAGGTGCCACTATGGTAGAAAACATCTCTATGAATTTCCTATAGTAACCCACCAAACCAAGGAAGCTCTTGATCTCTGATGCATTCTTTGGTCGTTCCCAACCCAGAACTGCATCCACCATCGACAAATCTACGGAGATGCCACTCCTGGAAACTACATGGCCGAGAAACTTCACCTCGTCCCTCCAAAAGTCGCACTTATCAAACTTGGCATACAACTGGTTCTCGTACAGCATCTGCAACACTATCCTAAGGTGCTCATCATGCTGCTCCCAAGACCTCGAGTAGATCAGAATATCGTTTGCGAAGATAATGAAAAACTAGTCTAAGTAAGGTCTGAACACCCGGTGCATCAGATCCATGAAAGCCGTCGGCGTTTTCGTCAACCCGAATATCATCATAACAAACTCATAATGTCCATAACGAGTGCAAAAAGCAGTCATGTGGACATCCTCCTCTCTGATCCTCAGCTGATGGTATCCTAACCTCAGGTCAATCTTGGAGAAGTATTGCACTCTTCTCAGCTGGTCGAACAGGTCATCTATCCAAGGCAGAGGGTAATTGTTCTTCACTGTGACCCGATTCAACTGTCTGTAGTCTACACAGAGACGAAGTGACCCGTCTTTCTTCTTCACAAATGAAACTGGTGCACCCCACAGAGATGTACTCAGCCTGACAAAGCCAAGAGAACTCAATCCGTCTAACTGTTCTTTCAACTCGCGTAACTCTGTCGAAGCCATCCGATAGGTCGCAAGTGAAATAGGTGACATGCCTGGTGCCAACTCAATACCTAAATCTATCTCTCTTCTAGGTGGCAAACCTGGAATCTTCTGGAATACCACGATGTACTCTCGGACTATGGGTATATCCTCCAAGGATAATTGTTGTCCCACCTCCGCTGTACCAAGGAAATCCGTCTGATACTCATCTTTCTCTGTCTCGAGAAAAGTAAGTCGCCTATCCCTAAGGAGGTCAAAGATCACGGTTTTCTCGAAGCAATCCACTCTGGCAGGATAGGAAGTAAGCCAATCCATGCCAAAGATTATGTCGAAGTCCACTATATATATTACAATCAATTCAGCCTCTAGGTTTAGGTCTCCTACTCTTACCACACATGCTAGACATAACCGGTGTAAGGTAGCGATCCCTCCTACTGGATTATTCACATTCAGAGGTGTTTCTAACATACTAGGTTGTAGGCCCAAAAATAGTATGAATCTACTGGAAATGAAGGAGTACGATGCTCTAGAAGAGAAAACCACATGTGCTGGGGTATGTAAAAGATATAGTGTACCTTCAACTACCGCGTTAGATGCACGATCATCTCTCAGCGCGGATGAGGTACTAGCCATGGCATTGGCTCTACTGCTCTGTGTAGGCTGTGGAGGAGCCTATCTACCATCAGTCCTAGCCGCAAGCCAACTATTCCTCTGCACATGACCCGGATTCCCCACAGTTGAAGCATACACGCTGACCTCACTGATCCCACTACCTGAATTGCTGCTGATAAGATGGCAACGGGTGTTCCTGCATGTCCAATGTCATAGTAGTAGTTGAATCAATAGGAGAAGTACTGGTAGGCTTGTTGTCATTCCTCTGACACTTGTCAGGGCCCTGTCTTTGCTAGTAAGGTTGCGTCCACCCTTATTCTGCTTCGACTGATCTCTCTGATCCACAGCCCGGTCCATATCCATCTTAACATGACGCGCACACTTCAGGACCTCAGCATAAGTCCTGAACAACTGGGCACCACCTTGGATCGAATTGCTATCCGCAGACCCTCGTCAAACATAGCGCCTTTGTCCGCTTCGTTCGCCACAATATGAGGCGCATAACGAGGCATTATAGCAAATCTCGTCTCATATTGTGCCACCGAGTGATTCCCCTGCTCCTGATGCATGAAATCTATGGCCACGTACCGACGGTAGCTTCTCGGCAAGTAGGTCTCCAGAAACTGCTCCTTGAACTAAACCCAGGTCAAAGCTATGACAAGATTTCTCTCCACCATGTCCCACTAGTGAAGAGCTTCACCCTTTAGCATGAAGGTGGCAAGGACCAGTCACATCCCATCAGGACACTCCATCATGCAAAATATCCGCACCACATCTAGCAGCCAGTCTTGCGCTAGATCCGGCTCACCTAGCCCTTCGTACGATGGTGGTGATAGTTTCTTGAATTTCTCCAGCCAGTTAGTCGGTGCCACGACTACCAGTCTCTGCTTGGTCCTACAAGCCTGATCTCTCTGCTCCTGCTCCATCCTCTGGGTCTCGTCACGATGGATATGTTCCCGCTACATTGCATCCTTGTCCCCAGTATCTAGTAAACATCTGCAAGCTGGGGCTCCTCGCTATCCCACGTGGCAGAGGATGATGCTCCCCTAGTAATTGGTTTTCCCCTTCTTCCAATCATCTACAATTTCTACAGGAATGTATTAAGTTGCTAATCCTATTGTTCGTATTCTAATGTTCGTAGGCATACACATTCATATTGCTGCAATCAAATCAATCAACATACAACCTAAGTTATATTTCTAAGTTCTTCCACCTAACTTCAGATTTCTAAGTGATACCTACGTTATATAGTGTTGTCATAATATATCTCTATTTACAAAACCTGGCACTAATACAAATCTGCCACGCCCCAGACCCCGTAACCCGAATCTCTATGTAGGATGGAACAGACCTGGAGGTGAGACCTTCGGGATCCATTTCTGGATCACAGATTGACACATCATAACCAAGATAAGGATGAAATAAAAACTAATCTATTCATCGCACAGAGTAGCGGAAGCAAAGTATATCAATCAAATTAAATCAACATCTAACAAACAGCTTCAGAAGAGCCCTATTACATCTCAATTACGTTCAAAACATTGTTCGTACAAAAAACTAAAGTAAAAAAATGCAATAAATGGTTCATTCTAACAAAAGGTCCTCGACCTCCACACCGTAAGATCAACATGCAACATGAAAGTTACGTGAGCTTCTAATGCACAGTAAGCATGATCCCATCGACTCAACATCACATATCATAATCGATTCATGGCAGATAACAAGATAGTTTTTAATGCAACACGTTACGATGAGAATATGTTGGACAAATGCACTAATGAGTGCTCAAAAAATGAATTCAATAATATGTTATGAAATATCTAGTGCTACTGTTTCATGCTAAGTGTCCCTCATTGTAGCTTCCATAACACACAAGTTTTCGGGACCGAAGTCGCCAGGAACAACCGGCAGCCCCTCTCTTCGTTCTGGGCGCTAACCCACGGTACGAAGGCCACCATGTACTGATTTCATGAGTATACGATACTCAAGGTCCAGCTGACCTTATGGAATCAACTATGACCCCATAACTTATTCTGTAGGACTTGCAACCTAGGGATATAGAAAACCAAACCTTTTCCACCTTCCAGACACACTTCACACTCTACATTAGCACAACATGAATGCATTATTAACTCATAAGATCCAAATGATAGTCTCCCTTGGAAACTATCCACGCGCCCATACACGCGGATAATCCATTGGATTCCGTCATTCACATCCTAACATTACAACTAAATCTCAAGTCTACACAATCCGACATTTAGAATCTATAAATGATAAGATCTCTCGGAAACTACCTAAGCGCCCATACACTCAGATAATCCGTTAAAGCTCATCATTTATAATCTAATTTGAAGACCAAATAGAAGGTGTGTGTTCATTAAGTCAGCTCAAGTGAAGAGCATCAAGGCTTAACATGTCAATGGAACACATGCCCAAGACTTTCCATTGATCCCTATAATCACCCCGTAAAAGCCCGAACTAAACTGATATTCCAAACCCTCCTAATGACTCAAAATATCAATCCGTCGGTACCCTCATCGGTGTACCGATGGGTACCGGTAAACCATTCACTAATCCGTCGGAAGGCCTGTCGGTGTACCGACACCTACCGAGGGGGTACAGTGGTCTCCTAGCGGTGGCTTGGTTGCTATACCGACTCCCACCGACGAACTCAATCTCATTTCCATCGGTAGGCTCGTCGGTGTACCAACGCCTACCGTTCAACTCATATAGAACAATTTGTACATCACCTTCGGTAGGGCGATTAGTGTACCGACACCTACAGAAGTGTCACAAGGATTCCTTGCCGGTGGAGTGGTCGGTGTATCGACGACTACCGAAGAACTCAAATACAATTACCCAAGATCCATCGGTAAACCCATCGGTGTACCGACGTCCACCGATGATCGCAGACAAGTTTGTTTGTTGTTTCCTTTGGTCTTTTTTCCATAGTAATTTCAAGTCTAAACTCACATGCATCATTCCTAACATCTTAGGATGAAAAACCCACACATTTATCTACTGGAAAAACAACAATTTATACACATGGCATTGAAATCCCAACTCACATGGTATACATACATTATTTCTCAAAATTTCAACACAAAATCATGGCATATAATAGAATCAACAGGATATGTAACTTACTTTGATTTCCAGGCAAATACAGTAGAAAACTCGTAGGGTGATGTGTAACCTCCTTTCCTTCTCTTCGTAGATTCGTTCTTCTCTTTCCTTCTGTAAGATTTGATAAGTTTAGACTCCTTTCTTTCTCTCAGTCTCTCTTCTTTCTCACTCAAACACCAGGTTCCTTCTTTTCTAACGATGAGTAGGTTAGAGATATAGGGAGCTAACTCTCTAACTCCTATCCCCACTATCCCATGTACAGGGACACGTCTCTTGACCGATTCAGTGCATGCTCTAGTGCGTTTGAATTGGCTATGACATTGTGCATTTACCCAACTAACCCAATAGTTTTGGTAATTACACAATGACCCCTAATTCTATAATTTTATTACAGTTTCATTCTTAATCTTATTAAATTCATAAACTATATTAGGTTAAACACATAACATTAATTAATTATTCTAATTAAAGAGGAAATTAAATTAAAGGTTTTAGGCCATTACAATAAGTCTTAAGGAATGTGACACTCACCTCCCTTCTGTTAAATCACTTTCATATTGTATGATGGAAAGTGTTGATATCAGCACATATTTATATTTTTTTTTAGATAAAATTATCCGTCCGTGAGTTTTATGGTAGTTAAAAGACAATGAAGGCATTTAAGTAAAATAAAATAATAAAACATTATTTTTATTAAGGCTTGAATTTTTGAAGAAAAGAAAAAAAAAAGTAAATGAAAAAGGTAAGTGTTTTTTTTCAAGTGTTTGGTTAAGATAAGAAATATAAAGAAAAAAAATCAAATTCTGGTGACTTCCAACAATTTTCTAGTAAGTTGTCATAAATTGTAACAAGGTTGATTAATTGTCAAGAAAAGACAAGATATGCTATGATTTATGAGTATTGGAGAGTGCTCTCCACCTTTCTTTTCATTCAAAATCTGTATCTTTTGGGAGAGAAAGGTTTTGATCCTAAACGAGAATTTTTCAAATTATTTTCTTTCTAAATTTCTATCCCTAAGAAAAAATGCTTTCTTCAACATTTTCTTTTTTGTTTATTCAAAATCCGAGGTTCAAAACCCAGCCTAGGGGTGTAATTCGATCGGTTTGGTTCGGTTTAGTGGTCAGATCTAAACCAAACCGAATCAAATTACACTAAACCAAAAACCGAAAACCAAACTGAATTAGAAAACTGAAAAACCAAACCGAACTATAATAGATAAAACCGAAAGCCGAAAACCGAACCAAACTGACATAGAAACCAAAAAATTCGGTTTTTTGGTTCGGTTTGACAAAATTAATACTATATTCTATACAAAACACATACACATATATCTCTATATTATATATAATCTACTTTGGTTTTTTCGGATCAATTCTGTTTAGTCGAAGCCTGAACCAATAACCAAACCGAACTAATTCGATTTTTTGTTTTCTAAACCATAACCAAACCAAAATGAAAAAAAAAAACCAGCTTTTTTCAGTTTGGTTTGTTCGACTTTCGGTTTAAACCAAACCAATTGACACCCCCCAAGTCACAACCTAACTGATGTTTCTTAATAGGTAGAAAATGTTATTTCCAAAAGGTTGTGTTTGTTTCACCCGAAATTGGAGGAAAAAAAAAATATTTTCTAGGAATTTTAGATTTTCCTTATGTTTGTTTCAAAGGAAAATTTCAAATTCCGGAAAATATTTTACTAATATCCAGAAAATTGGAGAAAAACAACTTCCCTAATTTTTTGGCGGAAATTATTTTCCAAAATAACAAGAAAAAGGATTTCATTCACCACCACCCCCCCCCCCCCCCCCCCCCCCC
>JAUPMG010129639.1:0-11529 GCA_031762675.1 Pachysandra terminalis | reverse complement strand
TTTTTTTTTTTTTTTGATAACTTGGGTGTCCGGGCCTTAGGCCCGACTAATCCCAAGTAGGAGGCTTGCGCAGCAACTCACCGCCACGACCTCCCACTTAAATCCGAACCTGCCTAGCTGGGGAATCAAACTAAGACAATGCTGACATTACAATAAAGAAGAAAGCAAACAGTACCAATCTCCCCGATATTCTATAGAACTTCAGCCAAAGACCTCACTAGAGATCCAGCTAACTGATTCCCTTTTCCCATCTAAGCTACTGGGGCATTTACACTCTTACTCTGCAGGCTGGATTAGTGGCATCATTCACATTTTTTTTTGGGTGACGTGTAACCCCCGACCCCAGTTAGAGGGGGCAGGGTAAACCCCGGATACATGACTCTACCCACAAGGATCATATATCAGGTAAGCCCAGGGACTCGAACATGGGACCTCCAGTTCCTGAGCTCGAGAGCCTGCCAGTTGAGCTAACCCGTTGTCGACTGATCCAGAGCATCCTGCTCTTTCACTGTCAAACCTAAGAGCTCCTTAACCCTCCAAAGGAAACCAGGTTTATAGTGTGTGCTATTTTGAAAAGTTTGCTTATGATTCATATGCTGCAGATTCGTCAAGTATATTTAGCCAAGGATAATTAGCCTCATACAATAATTTATTAAATAGAAAAAGAAAGAGCACAAAGTTCAGTTCCACCTAGAGACCAAAAAAAAAAAAAAAAAAAAGAATGCATAGGCAAGAAGCATACAATCCAAGATATAAATAAAAACGGGAAGGGTATAACGAGTGTGAAAGTACTAGTCGCTCCATTAATCACTTCTTCATTAGCTTCTCTAGGAGTTTTAGAGAAAACATTGTTCATTAATGAATTAAAATTTTGATTCTCGTATGGTCAACTTGATAACAATATTAGTTACCCTCAACAACAAGCTTTTCGGTATATAAAGGTTTTGCATCCTTCAGTCCATAAAGAAAAGTGAATACTATTGCACAACTAGACATACCCTCACCAATCAATTTAGCGTATGAGTGAAGAGTGGTGCCCTTGTGATGCTGAAAAACACCCCTATCCTAAACAAATTTGGATTCCCCAAGGAACAACCATCAAAATTCAATCTGGTGGTATTTTCCTAGGAGGTCCAACAATGTGTAAATATTCAATATCTCCATGAGGTGCATCAAGAGGATCTCCAGTCCTTGATAATATCAAAATTATGAACCCAATCAAAACCCACCATTGTTATAGCATACTGATCAGCTTGTTATGTTATGTAAAGTACTGCCTAGATGAAAGAATTTATCCTTAAAAATCCTGCTATTCTCTCTCCCTTAATGTTCCAAAGGATAGAATAACCCGTAATCCTCCAGAAAATCATGCCTCTATGCTTCTTGTCCCACACCTTCACTGAAACAAATGATCAACTGTGTCTTTGGTCACTTAAGGTTCAAACCATCCAAGAAGTAATACCAAATAAATCTGGCTACTATGCAGTGGAGGAAAAGATGGTCGATATGCTCCTTTTTGTACAAATCACATACATGGGAAGAGAGAGAGAGAGAGCTTTGAACTCTCTCATTCTCTAAAGGACATCACAAGCATGTACCTTATGAATGGCAACAAGCCATAAAAACTCCTTTACTTTTAGAGGAATATCCAAATGACATCATGGGATAAGACGTCTGAAAAGGTCCAAGGATTGTGATTAATTTGTAATGACTGAAGGGAAACTTCCCACTTATTTTGAAAAAAGACGCCTGCATTTTAGATCTCCCTACCAGGGGTACAAGGATGCTGAGTTCATGGAGGTGCCCTTGGAGATATGTGCATTTGATTCGTCTTGCCCGTTCGTTATGCGATCGGTTGAGTATTTCCTTCTCATATTCCGAGGAAGGCAAACGAGCTGGCCAATATTTTAGCCCGGGAGGGCGTCGAGAGAGATGAGATGTTTTCGGGAACTCCGGTTGGTAGGACCGTGGAGGGCTAGACTGTACTTTTGGGAGATGTTGCGATAGTCTTTAGCTCATCTTTTTTATCTTTTTATTTTTCTTTTCTTCTTGCTACCCTTCTCAGGTAGCCTGTGCTTTCTTTACTTGTACTCTGTTTTTTTTCATTTATATCATGATCTAGTTAATTATCAAAAAAAAAAAAAAAACGATTTTTAGCCACAATCAAACCTGCTCTTTCATGCTTCTGATCTCCTTTATATGATGAAATTTAAAGACTATTTTTCATGGCTTTGTGTTCGAAAGCCTTGACAAGTTCAAGGAATGACTATGTGCCACATATTAAGAGCTCCAAACCCATTGAAAAGGCTGAAACAGGAAAGATTCCCACTTTTAAATGGTAATATATAAAAGTTGATTACAACAAAACTCTACATTTTTCAACTAGGTACGGTCAGCAAAACCAATCCTATTCGAACTTTCCACCCTGTCAATAATCATATCATTTTATTTTTCCTACGCGACTCCATCTAGATCCTTTTCATTCTTCCATTAGCATTTTGGGATTCTTAATCACCAAATCATAATGTAGGTATTGAGAATGTTGTAAATCTAAAAATAAGGATACAGATAAGAACGGGAGGGAAAGAGAAGTAAGAATGAGAAAGGTGATGAATCGAATCACGCAGTCTAGAATTCTTTACTTGGAGTTTTCATTATAACTCTAATCTGAATTATTGGACACGCCTACCAAGAGAGACATCTAACCTCCCAAACAGCCATCATAGTAGCTAAAAATCTTTATGTGACTCAAAAAAAAAAATGAACTTACAGCATGTATTGTAGCTCTTCTGCTAAATTTTAACCAAATCAAATTTTCCTTCAACTATAATTCCTAAAAAGATTCCAATGACATTTTGCAATTACATAGACTAATGATCTTGAGAATATCCAGCTTTTCCATAAGGTTTGAAGAGTACATTTATACAAAATAAGCTGCATTCATTTCCTAAAACGATAGAATGTCCTATCAACATTCCGCAGAAATATAGTAAATCCACGAAAAAAAAATTGTTGCCAAGTACTAAACCAATCTGTTGAGAAAAAAGCATATATTACAAAAGGGAATGCAGAACTCCATACCTCATCATCCAATCTCTTCCAGATTTTAGACATATCAATCACTGATTTGGAGCATATGGGACAACAATATCTGGATGATGAATTCAATATAACTCAGAAACTATGTACAAAACAAAACTGAACAAATTGCAACATAATATCAAAGCTTACGTGTTATGCTTCATCATCTCAAAATAACATTCCCGATGGATTGTGTGCCCGCACTTCAAAACTCTTATGTCATTCAGTGAGTCAAAAAGATACTGTCAACATAGTAAAAACTTGTTTTAACATTCCAGCTTTTAATTTGAAACAAAATTAAAGCAGTTAGGACACAAACCTCATAACAGATGGGACAGTGCTGTTGCATAGAGTTCTCAACACATAAGTGATTATCTCGCAGATCAACCGAATAACAAGATCCTATGCATTCACAGAACATCAAAAGGAGGAAAGACACCACAAATTCATAAAATGGTGCTGGTTATATGCATAGACTCTAGAAATTTTCACGGCCTTGTATATGTTCATTAACTTGTACTTTAGATAGTAGATGGAATGCCGAGTGGAATAAGATAAAGAAGGAAATTGAGTAACACCAAATTGCAATCATTGATGAAATAAAGGATTTTTTGGTAATTGATATGAGAAAGAGCAGGGTTAGGTAGGATAAGTAAGGAACTCGCACATGAAAAGCCAAAAAGTAAACAGATATCAAATACCGAACAAAGACTTCAATGTTGAACAGAACATAGTAAAGCAACTGTAACAGACTAAATAATTAGGAGAAAGAAGAAACTGCAATAAGCCAAACATCTGGATCACTATCTTACTCATGGCCATACTTTATACGGCCACAAACATGGAGAGAGTGTTAAATAACTTGAAAATAATTAAAATAAGAGCTATGGAACGTAAAAGTATTACTATTGCATAAGCGTACCATAAGCATTCTAAATCTGAGCAATTGAATGTGTGCATTTCAATAGACATGAAAGCAAGATGGAATCACGCCATGCAATGGGAGAAGCAACAGATCTGAAACTCAAATATTTAGTATTACCAAAACTTCATTGATGCAATCAGACCACCAAAACTTCATTGATGCAATCAGACCACCAAACCTTCATTGATGCAATCAGACCACCAAAACTTCTTTGATGCAATCAGACCACCAAAACTTCATTGATGCAATCAGACCTGCCAATATCTTGGCCAATACACACCAATACCTTATACTATATATGTTTTGACATGGTCTAATACCCATCTGGAACCAGGACCAAAACCATGGCTCTGGTTGGTAAATTAAACTAAGCAACTGTAGTAACTGTTCAAGGAGTAACCATCAACATTTTAAATTAGTGAAATAGGTGCACCCATGGTAGTACTATGCAATTTAAGGACAAAGTAACATTTCTTGTTCTTCTTTCAATTATTTCTAATTCTCGTAAGTCTCCTGTTAGACTCAAAGAAAGTCATACCCCCCAGAAAATATATAACAGATGTGGAAAGAAAGAAGACGATGGGCATAGAGAAGGGTTGAATTAGCTTCAAATAGCTTTATGACGGAAAGAAAGCAAAATGTTCAACTGGCTTAGTAGTCTCTTAAACATTGTGCTCAAAATTCTGGCAGCACCTCTAAAAGAAAAGGCCAAAAAAAATAATAATAATCAGATGAATCCCACCTAGAATGTGGTGGAATTTAATCTTAAATTTGCAAAAATATTATCTTATGAATAATTAAAGAAACTAAGGAACTTGCTGAAACTATTTCCACTTCAGAAAACAACAGCTAGTAAAGAATTCACTTCAAGCAAAGATTAAAGAAACTTGCTACAGAACACCAAACAACATAGAAAGTTAAAGGCTCCTCTCCGTCAACAAAAACATTATTCAAATCACATTGCTCGAATCAATCAATTCAAGAAAAACACTACTCAGATTATAATTCATTCCTCCCTTTTAAAAACCTATACTACTCTTTAATAAAGAAATTGACGAATAACAAACCCCTTCATACTTCCGATAATCATAGTTAGGCAATAGCTTTTAGTAATTTAATTATTCTTCGTTTCTCAGCATAAAGGTGAACTAAGGCTCAGCATAATGGGAGAGAAATAGTATGTTGTTGGTAAAGTTGTATTTACATTTCTCATCCCCATAGGGCAGATTTTTATTCCTTGTAAAGTTGTATTTTACATTTCTTATCCCCCAAAGGGCTTATGTTCCTGCTAATCTGATTTGGAAGTCTCCAACACCCTCTAAGGTTGCCTTCTTTATGTAGACAGCATCTCTTGCCAAGGTTTTAACTATTTGATCACTAGGTGAACAGGAATTGGACATCCCCAACTGATGTGTTATGTGTGAGGATGCAGAATCAGTAGCTCATTTGTTGTTGCATTACAAAATGACATGGAAATTACGGTGCTTCATTTTGTTGAAATTTAATATCTCTTGGTTTTCTCGGGGAAGTTAGCAAACCTTTCAGTTGGCTAGAGGAGAAGAAGATGAAGAAATTGGACGTTGGAATATTTTTCCTTCGACTGGGGTTTAAAGAAGCGACATCGATAATTGTGTCAATCAGCTCCAACACCAATATGGATTGTCAATCTGTACTGGTATCGGACTGGATCAGTATAAGACTTTAGATGGAATCAAGGGTCCTTTCATGTACCGACTGATACGTACCGTTTTTAGTTTGGCCAATCTGTATTGGCATTGGACGATACTTCAAATCATGCCTTCAACAATTCGTTGGGTCATTTGGAAAGAGCTGAACCAAGTACTTATTAGGGGTGGAGCAAATTCCTGATCCGCATTCTTTTCCATGATTGGCCGATCTGTATTTTCAATACCAAAACACATTGGCTGATTTGTATTCTTTTCCAAAGGACTATACTGTCATGGCTGTTAACATGCATCTTACTAGTCAAAGATCTAAACAGTTGATTTCCCCACTCAACAACCGGCAACATACTCTTCGTTAAAGGCATCTATAATCTATTAATTGTTCCATTCTGTAATTTTATATATCAATTGGCAAGAGCCATAGCAAATTCTTGAACAACCTGATCCCATTTCATATGAAACATGAATTCTATACCGTCATCTTAACCCATCAAAAACCAAATCTTCAATCATATTATGTGTATCCAAATCATATTACATGGATTCTATCTAGGTGCTTTTTGGTATTATTCTTCTAACCCTTATTGATCTTTCACTATACTCTAACACCTTTAAACAAGTGCCCCAGAACTCCATTTTACATTTTCAAACCATCTTAACCTACTTTATACATTTCCCAATGAGGATACTCCTACACACTCTCGGGTACGTCTGTCCTTGATGATATCTTTCTTAATTTTCACACATTAATCTCAACATCCTCCTCTCAGCTACACCGATCCTATGAATATGTTGCTTATCACCCAATATGTTATTTCATATATCATAACAAGCCTATAGCTATCTTGTAACATTTTCCTATTTGGCTCAAGTGGAATACGTCTGTTACATAACACTGCCTCCCACTTAAGCCAGCTAGTTCTAGTTCTATATGCAACATCCTCATCAAGATTCACTTCAAAGTTCTTAGATTCTATCCAAGAAGTTTCATAAGGAATCCCCCTTTCTTTTTACTATCATTGACTGTAAAATGTCCTCCTAGACCTGCTAATGACAATTCAGGTGACTCGTTACTTGGTTCTCCACCAACCCTAAGAAATCTCCTAATCAATGATACATAACAAAGTTCCTTCACCATTATGGCCCGCTGCCATAAGTTGGCAAACAGGTTGAATGAGATAATATTAATGAAGTATTAGTGAACCCTGCAGTTTATCGAGAACTTTGTATGCACAAAAACCTAACATTTACTGTATATGTTTAGACACGGATTCATTGAGGGAAATGTAATATGAAAATGATAAGGGTGTGGTGTGCGCCATGGGGAAGTTATAGAATTAGTTTGATTTTCTACAGAAGTACGAGTGAAATGATCTAAAGACACCTCTGCAGATCACTTTTTTCCACTACTTTAATTGGGACATTTGTCCCCCTCAAAGTTTGCATTTTACAGAGTCGTTCTTATGGTCCTTCTTGTAGATTTGAGGATGTTTTGTTTACGCCCATTGGCTGCCGACTAGGGCTATTTCCAGAGATGACAATTATCCGCTTATCACTCCTGCACCTCTTGGCTTCTGGCATCAACCACCAATGAATAGGATGGTGAGAAGTCTTGACTCAAAGGAGAAGAGCGAGATAGTCCTACGATCAGTCACACATTTTTTTTTTCAGTTTTTACCGATCAAATTAAATAAATTAATAAAAGGCCAAATCAGATGAGATGCCTAATAATCCTTTGAATGTCATAGAACATGATATCAGGCCCAGCTAACATTTAACCAGTGAGAACGTATTTTACTTTTGCTTTCTACTATATCATTCTGAGTATTATTGATTTGGATGTTGTCAAGAGAGGTTAAAAACTTGAAAGTTATGGAAAGGATAAGATGAAAAAAAAAAAAAAAGAACAAAAGAAACAATAC
Source organism: Pachysandra terminalis (assembly GCA_031762675.1). Taxonomy (NCBI): domain Eukaryota; kingdom Viridiplantae; phylum Streptophyta; class Magnoliopsida; order Buxales; family Buxaceae; genus Pachysandra; species Pachysandra terminalis. Next base: position 3,916 of record JAUPMG010129639.1, on the reverse strand, counting down.
AGCTGAGAAAATGAAAATATGAGGAATGATTGACATGTTTTTTTCTTTTTTTTAATAGAAGCAAGCTTCAGAAACTTCTACTAAAACCCAAAGAGTTTGATTCATAGAATAGACACTTAAAACATAGACAAAACCCATCAACAATCTAAGTTTCTAGATACAGTAACAACAAAAGCTGGCTCACAGGTGACGAGTGCATACCACACTTCCGGCAGTGAAAATAGTTCTCACGACCACCAACTCTGATTGAAATATACAAGTTATCAGAATTCAGAACACCACTTTACTTCCTAATATGGAATCCACTGATTAAAATAACGAAACAATACCCAAAAAAGAGAATTAGTCACATATAGTTTGCTAACCTGCAAATCCCACATTCGTTACAATGAAACTGCCGTTTCTCAGTCTACAATAGGATCAAAAACACTCGTTAGCATCCAATGTAGAAAAATCCAGGTATACTTTAACTAAATTCAAATCAGAATCTAACCATCTCAAGGTTTTAAATAAATTAATACAACACTACTAATTACTAAAGGACATTAATGAAATTACATCATCATCATAGAATTTGCACACTTCACAGAAATATTGTCCCATGTTAACACCACAGTTTGAGCAGACTTGAGCAACCTGGATAAACAGAAGAAATTACTCATCAAATCTTATTCAAAAGTTAACAAAACCCGGGTAAATAAACCAAGTTCACCAACCTGCTGCTCAGAACCACAAACCGAACAGGTAACCTGAAACATCAATCAACCCCTGAGGTTCATCAAGATAGCTCAGACACAGCTAAAACAAACAATTATAGATAAATGGAAAAAGATAAACTAAGAACAGATTTCACTCACTTGCTTCACATCATGCCTAACGATTTCGTGCCAATCTTGAGGGTTCTTCGATATGCTCTAATTCAATCCAATCAAAACTTTGACACACACATATAGCATATAATAATCTACATAGTTTATACCACTGAATAATATATATACATATATATATATATATATATATATATATATATGTGTGTGTGTGTGTGTGTGTGTGTGTTACCATGGCCTCGTTGTGGCAGTGACGGCATGGAAACATCTCGTTGCAGCAGGGAGCTCGAATCTTGCATTTCCTTCTGTAATGTTTGCATCTGCGCGCGCGCGCGCACACACACAAAAACAAGAAAATTCATCAAAAGTCAGATTATCGATGAAACAAAGGCGAAAACCAATCAAGAAATAAGATGAAAAAATTAATAATAACAATTGAAGAAGAGAAAGTTCAAGAAAGAAGGTTTAAGAGAGGAACTATTCGTACCCGTACGGCAACTCGCCGGAATTCAGGGGTTGATCGGCGGGGGATTCTTCCATTGACGAGGCAAGATTGTTAGGGCAGAAGAAGAGATTGTGAGAAGTAATGGAAGGAGGGAAACTCCAATGTTTGATGTATCTAGGTGGGGCCTGGATTAGCCACGTCATCCATCCACGTGGTAAAATAAGTGGTTCATCAGAATCCTAAAATGGGCTTGATGGAGCGCTCTTTATGTGGCAATGGATCAGGATGAACTCCAGCCGACCCGACCTTCTGATTTAAAGGTTAGGTTCGGCCCAATTCGATCACAGACTTTTTTAAGCCCGATCCGGCCTGGTCCGATCCTAAAAACTCAATCTTTTTTACATTTAAAACTAAAAATATATAATTTTGAATGATATTTTAAGATACCTTTAGAAACTTATAGGTCCAATTGTTTCCAAGAATTAGAATTGATGTTAGGAATTATAATTCCAATTCTAATTTGTTGAGAATCAGAATTGAGTGTAATTGAGATTCTCATGATTGGATGTCAAAAAAAATTTTGAATTATGATTGGATGTCAAAAAAAATTTTGAATTTGAATTTTTTCCTTGATCTTATGAGAAATGGGGATGATGATAATGGTATAAAAAATATTTTTTACTTTTTTATTTTTATTATTGGGTTAAAGACAGCGGGGATAAATCTTACCCAACCTGCCACTTCCATTTGAAATTCAGGGGGGCTGGGAATTGCAATTAACAACCTCTCCCTTGTGAATTTGACAGCTTTAAAAATAACTTACAAATAAATTTTGTAAAATTCATATAAAATTTCAATTCCTTAATGCACTCTCAAACGGAAAAATTGGAATTGAAGATCCCAATGCAAGTTCTACCTTCAATTCCACAAACCAATCGGGCATATGTATATTTGGGTTGGATTAAGGCCTCGTTTGATGTAGCTTCCTACAAATAGGAGGGTTTTAATGTGAAGGGCTTTATGAAGAAGAGACTTTACATCATAGCTAATTGTTTCTCGCAAATGCAATTTTTAAAAACAGTTCCACTCTTGTTTCATCAAAATGGACCTTTTGAAAAAGTCCTTTCATCCGAAGCAGTTTTCAGAAGTATCACCAAACACTCAAAGTATTGGATAGGAAGCCCTTTCAGGTCTATGAGGGGCTTCGTGGTTCTTAAGAAGTTGCGCCAAGGTTTCAAGGATCGGACTACTCCAATCCAAACCGGGATTGGCAAGGACCAGTCGATCCCAACCCACGATACAACTATTGTATCATGCGGCTTTGGATCGAACCGATCCAACCAATATCAGTACAGACCAGTTGGAACAATTGGTACAGTGACCGGTCCAACTGATCCAATTTTTTTTTTTTTTTTTAATTTATAAATTGAACGGTCCATACCGGTATCGATATGGACCGGTCTGGTTATGATTGGTATTGCCGGTCCGCTCATCCAAAAAAATATTTAAAAAAAAACTGTGCGGTCCATTTTTGTACTAGATCCAGACTGGTCAGTATCCCCGGTCCAAACCGGGATCGACCAAGACCGGTCCGGTCCTTGATCCCGAGACTTTAAACCTTGAGCTGCGACAAACGTGACCCTAACATCTTAATGTGAAGAATTTATAGAATCATTTATTTGTTTTTTGGTAGAAATAGAATCCTTTATCAGGTTTAAATAGAATCCTTTATTAATTAACAAAATGCCACGTCTCACCTCACAACTAAATCTGATCTGGTTTATCCAAAACAAACAAAAATGCTTTCAGGAATTCACTGCCTTCCAAATAAAACTGCTTTTTACTTAAAAAAGCTTACCTTCTCATTCCAAGCTACCAATCTTTGAATAGAGAGAGAGAGAGAGAGTTTACCATTTCCATCTGTATCTGAAACAAAAAACAGAGAGAGCCCATTTCATATCTCTTCCCTTCCCAAGTTCCCATCTGATAATCTACATTTTTTTTGGGTTAATTTCTTCAAATGGGTTGCGGCGAATCAAAACACGACGTGGCCACCGGAAACACTATAACCCACCGGAAAAATTTCAACATTAGCTTCAAAAAGAAGAAGCCACTCGAAGCCATCCCCGAGGCCGACTCGAAAAACTTCAGTACTCATGAACCGTAGGAGCTAAACCCAGAACAACCCACCAAGAACGCCAGCGATGATTCCGGGACCAGTAAGGTGGAGGCCGTCGCCAAAGTGAAGAACATAATCGTTAATACAGAATTGAAGGAAGAAGATGTTAAGGAGTTGGGTAAGAAGGAGAATCTCGTCGATGCAGTAGTGAAGCATGAACATGGAAGAACGTTGTCTAGCGACTCACCTGATCACTACTTCTCGTCAAGGAAGGACGAAGATGTGGTGGAAGCCATTGTTGCAGAAGAAGAAGGGGTTGAGCATTTCTCGTCTCCTCCTCACGAACCAAGCAAGGAGGGAGCGTCGAATGAGAGCGAGAAACCAGAAAATGTTGTCGAGGAAAAAGCTTTGGTGGACAAGGAAGAGGAAAATAGAATAGAAACAAATAAAGCTCTGTGAATATATATATATATATATATATATATATATATGTATATATATATATATATATACATTTTAAGTTTT
>JAUPMG010129628.1:0-11530 GCA_031762675.1 Pachysandra terminalis | reverse complement strand
AGCACTCTAGTTTCCTATTGTGCAACCCACCAATCACAAACAGTCTAAGTCAAACAAGTAACCACTTACTAAATTTTAAAATTTTTCCTATATTTTAATTAATTATAAATTAATCCCTATAAAAGTTCAGGTTATTACACTCAGTGAGGCCATATAAAGAATGCTAGAGTAATGACCATCAGATCTGACTTCATGATATGATCAAAGGTAAATAAGGACACAAGTTGATCCTAACAGGATAATCCTGAGCTTATACAACAAGGAAATAGGGATCAATTCACTTGCTTCTTCAAAGGAAACATCGCTAATAGCATATGTTTTATGAAACACAACAAAGAAGAAAATAGAGATGTTTTTTTTTAATATGCAAAGAAGGGTTTTGAAGGTGGACAATCTACAAGAGCAAACCGTTGACGGTGATAAGTCTAGACATATTGCCCTAAATACATACGTATACGGTGTACAGTTTTCCTACCGTTGGTCATGGATGGTTCCACGTCGTTCCCCTGGAGGGTTAATTGGTATTATTTAGTATTTTAATTTTCTTCGAAATGTTAAGAGACGCTTTTACTTAAAAAAAAAAAAAAAAAAAAAAAAAGATAAGGGCCTCTTTGGTGTAGTCGTTATATAAATAGAATGAATTCCATGTGAAGGGCTTTGTGAAATTGAACGGCCTGTTTGGTCTAGCTTCCTCCAAATGGAAGGGCTTCAATGTGAAGGGTTTTGTTTAAAACGATTTTGAATCAAAGTTAATTGGATAAAAATTACAGATCGGTGAGAAAAAGTATATAAAAAAGATGCTCTTGTACATAACTTTAGGCTTGATAGATATTTATGTCTTTTTAAAGAATGTGTAATAGAAATGAGAGAGTAATTTTATAATTTCAAAAGTTTTACTTTACTTTAGAACATGACTAACTACTTCTTGCAAATGCAGTTTTTAAACACAATCCCACACTTGTTTTCTAAAATAGGCTTCCTAAAGAAGCCCTTACATCCAAAGCGACTTCTAGAATTATTACCGAACACCCAAACATTGGGTAGGAAGCCCTTTTAAGTATAGGTAGGAAGCTATGCCAAATGGGTAGCTGTTAGCTAAAATTGCTTTTGATAGAAAAAATTGTATAAAATGATGCTCTTGATATAATTTTAGGCTAGATGGATATTTTTTGTAATGTATAATAAAAATAGAAAGATAATTTTATCATTTTAGAAGTTTTGCTTATATTAGACCTCACTTGTAGTAGCGTCCTAAGGACCAATAAGCCCTTTCTAGACTTTTTTGGTTCGGTTTTTCAGTTTGGTTCGGTTTAATCAAAGTTTTAGCTGAAAACCAAACCGAATTAATTAGGTTTTTGTTTTCTAAACCATGGAATGGGAAAAAAAAATACTAAACTAAACCGACTTTTTTGGGTTTGGTTTGTTTGGTTTTCAGTTTAAACCGAACCAATTGACACCCCTATTGTGTCTTTGTTCATTTCTATTACACATTCTTTAAAAAGAAAAAAATTATCTATCAAACCTAAAATTATGTATAAAAGCATCCCTTTATATATTGTTTTTCTCACCAAACGTAATTTTTAATCAGTAATTTTGATTCAAAGCCTTTTGAACAAAGCCTATCAAGTTAATGCCATTCCTTTTATAGGAAGTTACGCCAAATATGCCCTTAAAATAATGCTAACTGCTTTTCGTAAACCCATTTTTTAGAACTAGCCTCATTTTCGTTTCACTAAAATGGACTTCCTGAAAAAATGCTTCCTTCCAAAACAACTATTAGAAGTGTCGCCAAACACCCATGTATTAAGTAGAAAGCCTTTTCAAGTCTTGGAAGGCTTCCTAGCACTTAAGAAGCTGCACCAAAAGGGACCTAAAAATAAATATTAAATTCTTAATGATGAAAGGTATTCAGGTTTGCCGTGCTAAGTTTCCTTGGATGGTGAGACAAGACTTTATTTAGCACATGGAAGAATGAGGTTACCAATCTAGATTATCCATCTAACATATAACTCTCTGGAGTGGCAAATGGATAAAATTTCAGCCCATATAATTTTAACTAATACATGTATAATGGTTTTGTCTCATCATGTATTCTTGATGGTTTAACGTTTTAGTTTTTCTCAAATTTTGCATAGAGAAAGATGTTAATTTTAGATAATTTTTTGTTGCCAAATGAAAAATGTGTTACGGATGAGATTCAATATGTGACTTAAGGGTTTGATTGATTGTACATGTGGAGAGGTAGGATTCTCCAAATAAGTTTTCTTGTATGAGCTAGGTGTCTTCAAGGACGGAGGTAGAAAATTTTTCTTGAGAGAGGATAAAATTAAATTCAAAGGACAAAAAAGCCCAAATGTACGTGCTTCACTAATTATTCTTCGATGATTTTGGTCCCGAAATAAAATTTTGTTAGGAAACTTTTCTTTTTTCATTTATAAGGAATAAATAGAAAAATTTCATTGAAAATATTAAAATGTCACTAAGAAACTTTGATAGATTTCAACAAAATTATTTTATTTTTTAAATTATCATTTTAATCAAAATTAGTTATTTGGGGAATTTTCAAACTTTTTTGTCAAAATGATTCAAAATATTTTATAGCAAAATTATAAGATTTTGATTTTGCCTACCTAAACGAAAACGAAAAAATTTCAACGAAATGTAAAACCTTTACATACAATGAGCCGAGCTGAGCTTTGTCCAACTTGTCTTGTGTTCGTAAGTTGCTTGATTCGAGCTCATAAACCTTGAGCAAGGCTGAGGCTCGAATCAAGCTCATTAAAAAGTTTTGGACTTGAGCTCGTTAAATACTTTATGCTCAAACTTGGTAGCTAAAAGCTCGACCCACAAAAGGCTCGACTTGCAAAAAGCCTAAGCTTAGTTCAAATAAATTAATATTGTAGTTGATAATAATTAATATATAAAGCATAATATATTAACATGTAGATTTAATATTAATCTATAATATAAGACATAGGAATATAGATGTATAATATGATAAACAAATCGGGCTGAGCTTGCTCAAGTTTATTAGGTGCAGTTAGTAGAAATGGCATTGACAGATGGTACATTGATGTTGCGACACATGGCAAGATCACAGGCTGTATCCCTAGAGGATGCCTTTGGCGCCAACCCCGAAAAGGTTAGCCATGAACATAATGATACTCCCGGTGATGCCACGAGAAGGTTAGCCATATTATAGAGGTGCTTCGACAAGACACCTAGTTGCTAGAAGATACTACATGTCAGTGATATCACTCTAGACTGGATGAGTCATGGGATATACATGAGGCCTGCAATGGCACGGTGATAATCAAGAATGAGATCTCCTAATCTTAATACATTCATATAATAAATATCAATGCATCTACTCAAGAACTTCACATCCACCAAGGAGACGAGCCTTGGTAAACATGCACCTTTGTCTAGAGGGAAAGACAGCCCTCGATCGCACCGTCGCCTAGGGGGAAAGACAACCCTCGACGGTGTAGTGAAGGAAAGACAGTCTTCGCCTTCATCTTCTCGCGTAAGGGGAAAGATAGCTCTTGACAGTGAGAGAGGGAAAGACAACTCTCACCAACTTATGTCTAGTGAGAAAGACAATCCTCGACGACATAAAAGGAAAGACAATCTTCATCTTCTTGCTTAAGGGGAAAGACTGTCCTTGACAGCGAGATAGGGAATGACAACCCTAACCAACTTACGTTTAGAGGGAAAGACAACCCTCGACGACGTAGAAGGAAAGCCATCCTTCATCTTCTTGCCTAAGGGGAAAGACAGCCCTTGACAGCGAGAAAGGGAAAGACAACCTTCACCAACTTAATCATGACTGATTATACGCGGACAAACGTGTAAACACTGTTGAAAATGATCTGACAGAATCTCAGCAAACGTTATCCTTCATACATTTGTTATAAATAGCATTTCACCTCTCGAAACCCTGAGAGGTGCCCTTGACGGTTGAGGGACGAGTGATCCTGAATGGGATGGACAGATGACTGGAGAGGTCATTAGTCATTAAATGTTGTCTATTGTGTGTGCACATGAATCTCTGAGACCCAACTCACCACCCTCTTCCATTTGTATTTGCTGATCTTACTCTAACAGCTATTTGATCTTACTCTCTTTTGTTCCTTTGAAGACAAGGTATAATTGATCATTAACTTAAGCTTCTATCGAATCAGCTATCTCATCGTTGACGAACCTCTACAAACGAACCTATTACATTAAGTTAATAACCTTTTTTCGTGCTCAGACTCGACTTGTGTGTATAATTATAGAGCTGAAATTCGGCTCATACAAGCCAAGCTAGCTCGACTCACCACACCTGACAACTACTGGGACTCATTCTTAATTGAAGGGCTTGATCCTGTTTTTCCCGATGGCGGATAACAAAATCTATACAAATTTATCCAAAAAGCTTACTGGTTTTCACTAGTTTACACTGGTTTTGTAATCAACTTGTGTTGTAGGAACATCTACACGACACCATGAAGCAGGTCATAGAGAGCAAGACATACTACCATATTAAAAAATTTAGGCACTATGTGACAAGGTATATTATTCTAGCAAAAGACCTAGGCTGCGTTTGGTCCGGCTTGTGCTTTTGGATAAGCACTCATTGGATGAGTGACTCAACAAAAACATTTATCCACAACAACAGTAAGCTGCTTAATTGATGAAAATATCGTTTGGTAAATACATTTATTTATGTGCTTATGAAAGTTTAGGAGTATTATAAAAGTATTATTAAAGTTTAAAAATAAGATTTATTTAAGTGCTTATGGACGTTTCGGGGTAAAATAGATAATTATAAAAATATTACTAAAATTTAGAAATAATTTATCACATAAGTGATAAAATAAGCTGCTCTCAACAGCCTCTCCTTATGAGTGGTCTTCCTCTACTACTTATGGGTAAACACTTACTCAATAGGTGTTACCAAACGCACTTAAAATTTTTAAAAGTATTTTAATAAGTTATAAGCTGAAATAAACACTTATATAAGCCATGCCAAATGTAGTTCTATTGTGCTTCGATTTTCTGTTACATATTAAGCTCATCGACAATGTTGGTAGTTCAAATAGAGTTCATTTGAAGGAGCAGGATCCTCTCAAGTTACAAGCACCTCTTAGTTGATTTGAAATCAATTAAAAGATGACACGGAAGATGAAATGTCACATCATTATTAATGATAAGTGATTTATTTTTCAATTTCATACTTAAAAGTTTGAAATATTTTTAATTAAATTTTATCCCGTGTCATCTCTTGATTGGATTCAAATCAATTAACGAGTGATTGAAACTTGATAGGATCCGGATCCCTATTTGAAAAGCTTGCATTGACCGGATAGAACATATTGTGAGATGGCAAGATTTACTTTCAAAGTTTAATATTATTTATATAACACAAAATTGATCCGGTCTGGATTGGCCGGTCCTTATCGGGATCGGCTAAAATCGGTCCGATCTCAAGCCATGATATAACTATTGTATCAAGTGGCTTCGGATCGGACCGGTCCAACCGATATCTATTCGGACCAGCCGATTCGAACCAGTCTAGTGACTGGATCCAATCGATCTAAAGTTTTTTTTTTACAAAACGAACGATCCAACAGTTATTGGTTTGGACTGGTCTGATACTGACCTGTCCCGATCGGTATAGCCGGTTCGGTGACTTGTATTGCTATTCCGATGACCGGTCCGACCGATCCAATTTTTTTATTTTTTTATTTATTTGCTTTTTTAAGGACGATCCAACTTTTGAATCTGCCTGTATTGCCTATCCGAAACGGGATCGGCCAAGATCAGTCCGATCTAAGATCCCGAGACTTAAAACCTTGCCTCTACCCTCTAAGATTATGAACCGTTAAAAACAAGCTTCCCAAATGAAGCTATACGTTTTGTAGCCAAGGACGAGAGTACCAAAGATAAAGCTTTTATTAAGAAAGAAAGATAAACAAGATGAAGAAGAAATCAAGCACACAAAAGTATAAAATTTACGTGGTTTGATAAATAGTGCCTATGTCCATGGATACACATAAGATTCTATTATTCTTTAAAGCTCGAGAAAAAAATTTTTACAAAGAACAATCATGAAAGTATGATAAATACCCTATACTTAGGCCTAAATATAATAAAAGAAAAATTACTATCGACCGTTCACAGTGGTGACTAGATCATCAGTACTTCCTGGTTACTTCCTAGTTGCCTCAGTAACATCACTCTCTACATAACAACTTAATAGATGTATTTTGGTTCGACACTGAATGCTATTGAAAATAAAGTGAGACAATATTTGTGAAACTAGATGGGTTCCATATCCCTATTACGGTCAAGTCGGAACTTTAATGTACCAACAAACACACTGTTAAATATGAGGCTAACGTATCAACAACATATTGTTGACGGAACTTTACTGTACCAATAACACATTGTTAAATATGAGGCTAACGTACCAACAACACATTGTTTAATATGAGGCTTATAGTACTTATATTAAAAGCAGATTTGGACTTAGAAACTGGATCACGACATATATGGGTACTCAAGTTAAATATCTATTATTTATTTTTTTTGAAAAGGAATCATGTTTATTAAATATTGTTATATTTTTTTTAATAAAATTTAATATATGAAATGAAATGTTAATTGAATTGGGTTTAGGTTTTACCAACCGTCTATAAAGAAGGATTTTATAGTTATTTATTATTTACAGGTATCTTAAAACTTAATCATAAGTTAAAAATATTTATTTTTTATTTTTTGAAAAGGAATCATGTTTATTAAATATTTTTATAATTGGTAATAAAATTTAATATATTAAATGACATTATAATTCATTTTAATTTAAAATTAAAATAAAAAATTAATTAATTAAATAAAAAATAAATGGATTAGGTGGGTTCAACCTGTTTATTGACAAGCTGAGTTTGGTTCTATGATTTCTCAACTCAACCCGTTTAAGCTCGAACTCGTTTATGATCTGTCCAAACTTGACCTAATCTGATGAAACCATTTCCTCTAGAGTGAATTTAGAAGAACGAAATCAGCTGGAGCATGCGCATATGTACGCTATGTATCTGGCTGTTCCTCACGCCATTATTAAAAGTCAAAATTAATTAAATATGTAATGTGCATACGTACATGCTCCAATTGATATTCTATCAATTTCACTCGAAACGATTTGCCCTCCAATCCGACTTATTGCCAACTCTAATATTCAACCTTTAGACACTAGCGTACGAAATGGATTGATTTGTGGTTTGGATATATTTGAAAAGGATATGAAGTTTCGTATTGATCACTCGCTCTGCTCGTAAAATAATTCAAAGATGGGCATGACAATTCTCTATAAGTTGAAGAAAGCTTTATTAAATGCCTCATGACCAAATACTCGTTATATGTGTAAACGAAGAAAAACAAGGTGATTGATCGATTAGGTACATAAGAAAATATCTGGACAGCTATGAGTGGTCACGTGTTAACCAAGAAGATTCTGCATATAAATCATTATTAGACTAAGGAGAGTGATTGTCGCCGATATATTAAGGAGTGCTATTTGTGTCAATTTTAAGCCAACAAGGTAGCTACTTGATCTTTAAAGCATCATAATACGTCATTTACATGAATTTTCTCCATGTAGGGTAAAGATATTAGTGACCAGTATCCAAAGCTATCATATAAATAGTGACTTTTATCGGCGGTTAACAACTGTCGGTAAAAGTCAAAAAATTGCCACTGATGCCTTAAGCAGTGGTTAGAGGCAACGCTAATTTTTTTTGCATCGCCGAAGCTTTTAGCAGCAGTTATTCGGTGTTTCAAAGGAATCACCCGATTTATTAATGTTGGTGATGCTGGTTTTGTAATGGACAGTATATTATAAATATCTTTGACAGATAATATAAAATGAACCAATACAACCACCATTCTAGAGAAATAAGTTCAGAGGGTCTGTCTCAAGATAGCTTAAACCGCCGCGCAACTGTTCTATCCAGAGCGCTCATTCTCAAACATGACCTATGAATAAGACAAAGAGAAGACATAAGAGGAAAAGATATTAAAATAGCTAATAAGTCAGTTATAATGCAAATCTAAGAGCAAAAAAACCTTAGAATTCAAGTGACTCGTAATCTATGACATGTATTGAGAAACACATATCTATATGACTAACTCTCCCCTTTTTCTTTCAATGTCTTTACTCACTATTGTCTTCTACCTCTTAAATTTTAAGATTTCAGATTCATTTTCAGATTCTAGATTGGCCTTTAATGGAGGATACACTCCGCTATTTATAGGGAATTTATCCTCTCAAATTAGGACAAGTGTCATTCACCTCATGTATTAAAATGTATCCTAAATGCCATGTGTAATTCAACACACCTAAGTTATTTCCAGAAAGTAGGACGAGTCACCTCGAATATGTAAACTTGCTCTGTGATGGGTTGCTTTAGATCTAGAAGAGCACTGATAGAATGGCACGTGTTGCATGAACACAAATCTAAAAGCAACGTTTTCATTATTGCCGTCATTCCAGATACGATAAAACCTCATTTAGATAAATTATACAACAGATATTATAAGTAGCTGAGGTTTTATCACGTGCTCTTCATTCTGAGGAGTCTATCTCAATCAACTTTAAAGTAAAGGAGTTACTTAAATGCAATAAATACCTTTCTAGACTTTGTTCATCTCGAGGGAACTCCCTTTGGCGGCTGCCTATCTTTCTTCGAAAGAAGCCAAAATAACTCTGTATATTTACAAGGTGACCAGTATATTCTTGAGTTACTTATATAGAGAACTCGAAGTTGAGTTTCTCAGCAAGGAACTCGTTTTCATGACCAATAGTTTGTGTAAAGAAGAGCTTTATCTTGGAGTCCTTCAAGGTTTATAGCTCCAATAACTAATTTGAGTACCCTCAACTTTAACGAAATCAGAAGTAGATATGTTCTCATGTAAACTCCTTTAAAGTAAAGCGAGCGAAAGTCTCTCAAAGTACGTAGGAAACTCTTTTCAGGAACTAGTTCCTGGAGAAAGTGTAAATTTGACTTTTGAAATCCTTTCCCATAGGTATTTGCTTTAGAAGTCAAGGTATTTTATCCAAAATATTATTCGAAGTCAATTCCTAAGGATGAATAAGAGTGACTTCGAACTCTACTTCGCAATTTCAATGAGTTTAAGAGTGCATTCGAGGGTGGTAACCCATATCTTTGTCCTTGAAATGGGACAAAATCCTTAATCATTTTTAGGGTGACAGGTTAGTCCTTTGAGGGTGACTAACCCTTGACGATTGACCATTTCGAGGTGGTTAGCCTTCGAGTTCATCATCTGGAGGTGGTTAGCCTTTGAATTCACTTTAGTAGGAGGAAATATACCTTCTCCCTATTTCTCGTAAGACAAAATGTAATAAATGTTCTTTTGAAGTCTATGGATGTAATCCGAGGGTGACTTTTGAGTTTGAAAGCATAAAGTGCGCCCTCGAAGACCTTTCTTCGAGGGATTTATCTTTGAAACATGAAATAAAGAAATAAAATCACTCGAAATCTCTTCTTGAGAATAAATAGATGTGACTTCGAGGTTTTATTTGAAGTTTCACATGTTTGAGGAGTCCATTAGGGGCGGTATACCCCTGTCTCTATCTTTCGAGAAGTATAATATCCTTTAGAAGGAGTGGAGAAATTCCTAATCCTTTGATCAATTCGTGGGTAGTTATCCTGTTTCATTAGGAATGTAAATCCTTATTCCTTCGGTCACTTCGAGGGCAATTAGCCCGTGTCTGTTAGGTTTTGGACACGTGGTGTTGTCCCATATGTTGTTTTTCAAAAGGTTGCTTCTTAAAGAAGCTTTCCTTTTTGGTGATAAGGACGCTCATATATCTTTGAGCCTTTTCAAATATCACCTATTTACCAAACGGTCTAATCAACGTGCAGCCACTGTTGATAGCTGGCACATGAAAAGTGGCTGTATGGCAGGTAACTACTTTATTGGATGATTCAGTGTATGTGGCTATACCCAGTAAACGTGTACGCGCACGCCAAGATTGCGCTACGTCTTTAATGGGATTAATTAGACCGCCTGATGTCACGAACTAACCAAAAAATGTAAAATTTATGGATTAAGTTGCGACCTTCACCCCATATCACTATGGAGGTGGATCAACATGGTCAAACATATGTGGAAGACTAAACAGTTCTTGTAAGTTATAAGTAACTATTTCAGATATGCTAATCTAGCAAGTTTAAATGAAGTAAAGTCTACTTCTAAACTATACCAAGTATTCTACCAGAGTACGCTACCCAATTCGAGTCTTCTCGTGTCACAACTAAGCTCTTGAACGTTAAATATTAAATAACATCCATAAGCTGGAAGCCCGGATGAGTAAACCTCCAATGAAGTGCATTCACTCATGCCCAACATTATGAGAAAAGTGCAATATGCTTACGATGTGTATATGTGCATACATGTGCCAGTGGTGAACACGGTGATAGTTTAATCTAAAATTCATACAAATACATTGTTCTCTCCCATCTCACTGAGTATATCTCTACAGTCAATATTTCTACAGTAATTATTCCTACAACCAATTATTTCTACAACTATATGCATATGAGACTTAGGTCATATGTTTCATACATCAGGCTCTCACACTAATATCAATAAAGACTTGCCATGATATCATGATATGCAATGCAAGTGCTGTATGGAAGGTGAAATATCGTAAGTTCCCACGTGATTTCGATCTCTATCCGGGGTGTCCCAACAACCTGAATGAGCCCCAGGATGTCCTAGCAACCTGAATGCATCCCTCGTGTGAACGGACTAAGGGATAGGATTATTCTATGTGCAGCATGCATAGTTTTAAGGGTTTTCAACCTTGAGGGCACAATCGCCCCACTTATTTTGATCACGGGCCCACGTCCAACGCTTACAGCCACCTGCAGATCCGTCAGGGAATCTTACATATTCAGAATCCAACATATAAGATAACATGGTCACACTATCTCCTAAGCTTACACCAACGTGCGGATCCTTGGGATAGTTTGTCATATTCCAAGCTTATATCAACGTGTGAATCCTTGGGTAACCATCATCCCGCAAGACTGTAGGGGCTTACCCTATGTGGGTTCCACTCTCAGCTTGGGCACAATCGCAGGGTCCTCTCATAGGACAATCATAGTCATCGAGTCTATCATCCCAAGTGCCAGTCTAAACCCAAGGCATCATGTGGGGTATTAGACCAGGCCATCACAGCCGGAAAGTCCATTCAAACATCCGTATTCAAATCCATTAATTAATGCATCAAACAATGATTTATAGGCATATATTCAAATCATCAATCAATGGGTACAGTCCCATGACCTACTTCTACACGTGTCTTAACATAAACAAATACTAAATAGACTACCAGTTACTCTATAGGATATCTTAATATAAGTAAGTATTTAACATACTAAAGACTACTCTACAATGCATCCTAGCATGCACATGCATTCAATAAGCTATAGTCTACTCTACAAATTATCCTAACAAG
>JAUPMG010129617.1:0-11530 GCA_031762675.1 Pachysandra terminalis | reverse complement strand
TATGATAGAAACGTGCTATTGCCTGCAATTCCATTGGCCTTGGGAATGCTTAACTGCTGCTGACTATATCACACATAAATATGATTGGTTCTAGAAGTCACACACTGAAAAGGTACGAGTATATGACCTCCGTAGGACTAGACATTTTTTGTGCATGTGTATGTATAATCACTGCTAACAAATCAGGATGAAGTCAGGATGAAGTCATTTGGTTGTCATTACCAACTGCTAACAAATATCCCCAAGATGTCAACCCCTGCAATGAGCAAGCAGAATTTACTTGAACAGACAATAATTCAAGTTCTTGCACTTACCATACCCACATAGTTCCAATTCATTATCATACTTGTAGCCAAAGACTACAATACGAAGACTAGTATAGAATACTTCATGAACACAAAACAGTTTTCTAATTTTCTACTTTCACATTAAAATATCAATGATGTACCAAACTCCTAGTAAATTTATAAATAATTCTTTGAAGACAAAAGGCCGCTAACTATATTAAAGCATCCACCAAGGTTGCCATGTTATAAAATCTGAAAATATGATTGGTAACTTTAACAAAAATATTTATAAGCACCAAGTCAATCATTTTGGATCAGATAGCGTGTTATGTATCCATCCTTGAATTTAATAGAATAACGAGACAGACTGATGAATCCTTGCTTCCATATCATCTATACCCAAGCAACTTCGCTAGAAAACCTCTTTCGTTCTAGTTTATCTGAACTGTAACTACAACAATTCCCACCAACTGGCTTAATCTTTTTAGGAATGAGGCTCCATTGGCCATTCTGTACATATAATGTTCTAGTTTATCTGGACTGTAACTACAACAATTCCCACCAACTGGCTTAATCTTTTCAGGAATGAGGCTCCATTGCCCATTCTGTTCATATAATACAAATATTTGTATAAGCAGGAAGAGAGTGTATCTCATTAGACCGATCGAAAAAAAAAAGTGTATCTCATTACATAGAAATATAAATAAATGAGGTATTGCTAAATATAAACATAGGTAGCAGCACTCAGTTCATGTTATGTTTGTGTTCAGTAGCAATGGCATTACAGTTATCTATATTACTATTGTTTTACCTCAGAACTAAGCTGTCTAAACAATTACAGCAACCCGGGTTTGTCTCGTTTTCAAACTTATCTTGTTATTTTAGAAACATCAAATCCTTAATTTCTCACTTAAGCAATTGTGGATACGACGTTTTTTTATTAGGTTATATTTGGGGGTTTGAAGTTGCAGTGAATCCAAAGTCATCAAAAAAATATTGGACCAGCGTTGAAACAGCTTGTGGCTTAGGGGATCTAGGCCTAGAAACTTTCACTTCCACCAGAATGTAGATATTATAGGGGTTCTGACATTACAAAAGTTTTTGACATCATTTTATAACAACCAAATTGGAATGGTATGTTCATAATCCATAAGCACAGGCAAGGGAACACATGAAGCCGAATATCACCAACCGTGTACAATTATGTGTAAACCTAAACCTTATATTAATAAATATTTCTGTCTGGGTAATCTTATCCGATATTAAAGCTAAACCTGGACCCCACCGTTGTTCCAAGTCAAATGTCTAATTTAACATGAGCTCTTAGATTCACAGGGCATTCGGTCCCCAACCTCACCCCTCTCTCCTTCAGCTCTTAGATTCACTGGGCATTTGGCCCAAAATAGGCCAACCGCATTTCCCTCTCTCCCTCCCTCCCTCCTGAAATTTAGAGTCTTCCACTCTTACTAGCAACCTGTGTCTGCATAGGACATTTACTTTTTTATTTTTTTTTTAAATTGTAACCTTTTTGCAAAAGTTTACTATTTTTATGTTAAACCTATTAACATAGTGAGCGCATTTCAGTCATAAAAAAACATAAAGTAATTAACAATGTGTAGAATAAACCTGCCATCTGTGTCTTGCTAACATTTTCTAAAAATTTTCCCTTTCCCAATTCAGTGTTCTAAGACTTGAAACCTAAATACCAACCCGTAGATACTGTCTTTAGTTTAAACGATTTGTTTGTCTCTAGTTTTAGGGTTACAAATTATAATATTTGCAAAGATAAAGGAATATTTTTTAAGCAATAAAAAGATAATTTATTGAAATAGTGAAGAAAAAGCTATATACAATAATAAGTGAACTAGGGCCAACACCCTACATATGTGCGGACACTGTGTATATTCTTCTCTATCGCACTGTTTTGGATTTTGAAAGAAAAGAAAAAAATGCTAAAGAAAGCACTTTTTCCTGTTTGGTTAAAGAAAGAAAGAGTTGGGGATAGAGATTTGGAGAGAACATAAATTGAAACATTTTCTCTTTTAGGATCAAAACCTTCTCCTAAAAAAGGTTTGAAAGAAAAGAAAAGAAAAGGTGAGTCCTCTCCAATGCTCCATCCTCACTCGCAACATCTCGTCTGTCCTTGGCGGTCAATCAACATTGCAGGAAACATGAAAACTCATCAAAAGGTCATCGAAAGTTTTCGGGATTTGATTTTCTTTTCTCTATGTCTCATCTTAACCAAACACTTGAAAAGAAATATATATCATTTCTTTTTCTTTTCCACTTCTTTTTTTTTTTTTTTTCTTTTCTTCTAAAATCCAAGGTTCCAAACATAGGCTATAGGTCTGACATTGTTCAGCTACCCTTCTAAAGGATGTCGTTCATAAATAGAATTAATTCGCCTTTTGTTTTGTTATTTTTTCAGCCTAATGGTCACAGCATAAAAGAAAGGCAAAAGGGCTAAGAAATAAGAACAAAAGGTTTTCTATTTTTTCTTTTTCAGGTTAGTTTTTGCAATATATTTAAAGAAATCTAATATGTGTCAATAGTGAGAATATCAATGTTTGGTGGATCCTACAAGAAACCAAACCAAAGATGAACATTAAATGAATATGTTCTTTCTATCAGATCACCATAAACATATGTATTGATCAATTGTTTGTAGAGACCACTTTGGTTCTCTGTCAAGGAGTTTTCTGAGGCAGGGAGGTGTCATGATGATTTAGATGCCTTTGTGAATGAAAAAATTGAGGAGCATCAGATTGGGCTTTCAGACAGTTTAGACAGATTGGTTTGGGTGCCAAATAATAAGGGTGTTTTTTCTACTAAGTCAGCTTTTCATTGTTTAAGAAAATGAAACCTGCACGTTTGTGGTGGAGATGGGTGTGGGTTAATTTTATGCCAACCAAAATTTTGGTTTTTGATTGGAAGGTATTTCATCGTGTTATTCCTATTGACTCCATGGTTTCAAGGATCGGCCGATACCGGTCCGTACCGGCTGGTCCGGACGGGACCGGTCCGGTTCCAACCCGCGATACCGGCAGGGCTATGGACCGGCGGTCTGGTGACCGGTCCCGTCGGTCCGACGATCGGTCCCGCCGGTCCGTCTGATCCGGCGATCGGTCCGTCCGGTTCAGTGACCGGTCCGCCGATCCCTCTGGTCCGGAGAGTGATACCGCCGGCCAGCCGGCCGGTTCTGACGATCCGGTGACCGATCCGTCCTGTCCGGAGACCGATCCGACCGGTCCGGCGCGATCTGAAATTTAAATTTTTTTTTATTCTTTTTTCGTTTTCTGTACCAGCTCCGGACCGGCCGGTACCGGTCCGTACCGACGATCCGGACCGGAACCGGATGGAACCGGTCCGGCGACCGGTTCCGGTATTTAAAATGTTGGTTGACTCAGCTATTCAAGCTAGGGGTGTTCATCTGGCCTCGAAGTGTTGTTGTTGTAATCGTTCCCTCTCTGAGCCGCTTGACTATCTTTTTGGTGCAAGTCAGCTTGCGTCAGATGTATGGTCTTTCTTTGGGCAGATTTGTGATGTTCCTTTTTAGGAGGTGCTTCTGTTCATGACACGGTTATGTCTTCGTATGCTCAAGCCTCTTTCACTTCCCAGTATTGTATAATAATCGGTTTTATTCCATCTCTTATCTTATGGAGGCTTGAGAGAAACTCTAGACGGTTTGAGGATGTTTTTCATGATTCTCGTTTTGTGATTAGCAAGGTGATTTGGTGGTTGCGGGAATTATCTTTTCTTCTTCAAGCCTAAACGTTCATCTCCGTTTTCGGGTCGTTTGTTATTGGAAGCATTGGGTACCGATCTCTTATATGTTCAGCCAAAAGCCTAAGATCTTGAGGTGGATGCGTCCTAGTTTATGCCAACCAAAATTTTGGTTTTTGGTTGGAAGGTATTTCTTCGTGTTATTCCTGTTGACTCAGCTATTCAAGCTAGGGGTGTTCGTCTAGCCTCAAAGTGTTGTTGTTGTAATTGTTCCCTCTCTGAGCCGCTTGACTATCTTTTAGGTGCGAGTCAACTTGAGTCGGATGTATGGTCTTTCTTTGGGCAATGATAAGTCATGAGTTGTTACATATTAAACCCTTAATCACATGACTTATCTGGCATTTTCTTGTATTAAACTCTTCATTATAGGTAGAATTTGCCAATTCTTCCTCACCATTGCATTATATTCTAAATGTCTCATTTACACTTAATTTATTGATGCAGAGACAGTTTCAAGACCAGGTCGGATCAGTCGGGTTGGATCAAGCTCAAAAAGAATAAAATCAGAAAGAAAGAAGAAAGATGGCTTCAAGATTGCCGACCAAGGTCCGCTAACCAAGCCCGCCAACCAAGTCGGTTCAGCCCAATTTGTAATAGGTCTGACTCGTTTTGGGAAAAGACAAATTCTCTTTGGCATTCTCTTGGTTTTGGAAAGACGAGAAGGAGGAAGCCAAGACCGAACTGGCTAGGCAAGATAGAGACGGAATTGGCAAGAAGGATCAAAATGGGCAAGAGGAGTAGCACCGAATTGGAAAGAGGAAGAAAGAATGGGCAAGAAGAGTAACCCGAATAGCAAGGGGCGTCGTGCGTTTTTGGCGTGAAGAGGGAGGCGACCGGAATTGGAAGGAAGGATCGTGACCTTGGAGGGAGAAGGAGAGTTCGTGAGTTTTATAAAAGGAGGAGAATCACGAGTTCTCCATCCACCATTCTCCTTTTGACGTTCTTGTTCTCTCTACACGTTTTCTGAATTTCTTCTTCCATGGCAGCCTAAATCCTTGCAAGGGCTAGGGGTTAAGTTCCCTTGTATTGGTATGAACATTTATTGTGATTCTTCCTGAGTTTTAATGATATTGTGTTTGATTGTTTATCCGTTATGATTTCTTCTGATGTATGAGTTCTTCCATACTTTTTATGAGTTCAATCAAGTTTTTCTCATTATTAAGAAGAATTTCTCATGGTTTCTAATAAGAATCTAGAATTGATTTGAATGGGTTTTTTCTAAAAGTTATTCTAGCCATAGCGTTAACTAAGGTTACGATACATACCTGAATTATTTTAGTTCAACTGAATCAAAGGTTTTATTATTCAAAACAATCAAGCATATGATGTCTTATCCGAGTCACAATGAATTTTATATCGGTACAAGGAACTGCCCCGATGCCTGAGCATTCTCACCATCGAATTTAATCATATTATTTATTGTTGATCCTTTAATAATTCCTTCTAGAATAATACCAGTAATTTTTCCACCATTATATTTGTTCTTTAATCCTCTTTTGTCTTGAGTATCCGTGCTCTCTGTGGTTCGACCTCGGACTCACCGAGTATTACATTTCTTCGAACTCCTGCACTTGGGAGTGAGCAAGCAAAGATTTGTGATGCTCCTTTTTTACAAGGTGCTTTTGTTCATGACACGGTTATGTCTTCGTATGCTCAAGGTTCTTTCACTTCCCAGTCTGGTATGATAATCGGTTTTAGTCCATCTCTTATCTTATGGAGACTTGAGAGAAACTCTAGACGGTTTGAGAATGTTTTTCATGATTCTCGTTTTGTGATTAGCAAGGTGATTCAGTGGTTGCAGGAATTATCTTTTCTTCTTCAAGCCTAAACGTTCATCTCCATTTTCGGGTCGTTTGTTATTGGAAGCATTGGGTATTGATCTCTTATATGTTCAACCAAAAAAGCCTAAAATCTTGAGGTGGTTGCGTCCCAGTTTAAGTTAGTGTAAGCTTAATGTGGATGGTTCTTCTCTTGGAAATCCTAGTGTAGGTGGTGGTGGGAGTTATAAGAGTTTTGGATGGCTTTTTTATTGATGATTATTCATCATTTTATGGTCATTGCACTAATAATGTGGCTGAGATCCGTACTCTTCTGAATGTTTTATTTCTTCGTGTGGATCTCGGTCTTCATTTTATTGAGATTGAATCGGATTCCAAGAGTGTGGTTGATTGGTTGCAAAGGAGATCTGATCCTCCTTGGCATATATTTTATTGGAGCGCTATTCTTAGAGTTCTCCTTCAATTCCAGTATTCTTTTTCGCATGTGTATAAGGAGGTAAATTCTATTGCTCATTTTTTTTTTTTTTTGCTAAAAAGGGCTCTTCTTCGGAGTTTCTTAGATATGATGAGTTTTCTTCTCTTCCTGTGGATGTTAGACCAATTCTCATATTGGAAAAATTGGGTTTGCCTTATGTTAGGTTATAATGAGGCTTTTTATTTAGTTTTTAATGTTAGAATGCTTAGCCTATAAAAGCGTTCTTGTCATGCATTTAATGTTTTTTTAGGTTAGTTATTATTGCTAGGGTAAGGCTCTTTATGTCCCCCCTATGGAATTTCTTTATTCTAAATTAAAATCCCCCCAACCCACAGTTGGAGACCCTCAAAGGCATTTTTGCCTTTGATGATTTTCTTTGAAAAAAAAAGTAGGCAGTATATAAAAGTAATGGCAAAAAATGGAGATCCATGCAACTATAATTATGCGACTGACGAAAATATTTTTAAAAATTCATCAAAAATAGAACAAAAATAAAAAGTGTCCAAAAGGAGCATGCCTTTCAGATGGGAAGTCAGATGATTTTGAGAAAAAAGACATGAAAAAGGAAAGTGAACATACTTTTGAGGAATATAGTTATCATATACTGTTCTGTGTTACATCACAAGTTTTTGTGGGAGGACAATGGTGGTAAAAAAGATCACTTGGTTGAATGGGATATCGTGTGTCTGGAGAGGGAGCAGGGAGGTTTAAACCTGGGAAATACTATGGTCAGAAACTCGTCTCTTCTAGCTAAGTGGCTGTGGCGCGTCAACAATGAGTGGGATCATCTGTGGTGCAAGGTTATCGTGAGCAAGTATGGTATTCATCTGTGGTGCAAGATTATTTGTGGTGCAAGGTTATCGTGAGCAACCAAAATGACAGAGACATGAGTCTGACTTCGCGGATTAAAGCGGCTAGTCCATGGAAATTTTTAGTTGCTTTGGCCCTTCTTTTCTTGTCTATGGTTCGATGCTCTATTAAGGATGGTACTTCTATGTTCTTTTGGAGGGATCTTTCCCTTGGGGAGGAGCCTTTAAGTTCTCTTTTTTCGAAGATCTTTAGGATCGCCACTTGTCAGTCTTCCTTGGTCTGTGATGTTCTTTCTGGGTCTGAGTCGGGCTTGGTTTGGAACCTCCCTCTCTACAGAAATTCTAGGGAGGCGGATTGTGTTGAGTTGAGCTCTTTGTTTGCAGCAGTTGGGGGGATCATTGTGTGCTCCGAGTGGGGGAACAAGAGGATTTGAACTCTTGATTCCACTGGCGTTTTCTCGTGTTGATCATTTTTCAGCCAGTTTCGCCCGAATCGGGTCAAGCCCCCAGCTTCTTTTTTGACTCGGTCCTTGTGGTCTCCCCTCGTTCCTCCTAGAGTTGGAGCATTCAGTTGGACTGCATTATTATATCGGATTAACACAAAGGACATGCTCCAAAGGACGTTCATGGCCCTTTCTCCCAATATGTGTTTCCTGTGTAAAGCAACGGATTAGTCCCTGGACCATATATTCATCCATTGCCCCTTGGCCTCAGAGATTTGGGGCTTTTTTATTCGGTCTATTGGGAGGGTGTGGGTGCTACCGGAGGGTATCTGCCAGCTAATTGATTAGTGGAGGTTCCGAGGTACTGTTGAGAGGGGCAAGATTCTGTTTCGGATGGTGTTTCAATCCTTCTTTGGCATGTTTGGAGGGAGCGGAATCAAAGGATCTTTTTAGACTCGTCGTCCTTGACCGTGAGTGTGATTGAGGGGATTATGTCTTCTGTTGCCTCTTGGGCCTCAGTTCGGGGTCAGTTCGCTAGTCTTTCAACAACGGATATTGTGCAGGAGTGGTATCCGATATCCACGGTTGATGGCCTTTCTCATTTCAGGCAAGTCATCCAGGCCCCTATCTCACCGGGCTGGTTGAAGTTATCCTTCGCAGCGTTCATTCCGGTCCTCGGTTTTTCTGGGTTTGGCGGTGTTTTCAGAGATTAGGTTGATAGACCCATTTTTGTGTTCTCCAGTCCGTTTGTGGTGAGTGAGATGGCGTGGATCGAGCTGTTGGCTTTAGTGACTGGTTTGAGGTATGGTAGAGCTTAGGACTTCCTCAGCCTAGTGATTGAGTGTGATGCATCTTTCATTGTCGATTGGTTGGAGAGGCCTGATATGTGCAGTTGGAGGGTCACTCATTTGGTTCGACTGGCGTCATCCTTGGTTAGAGATCGGAACATTTCGTTCTACATGGCGCCAAGGGAGATTGACCAGTTGGTGATGGGCCTTGCGAGGAGAGGTGCTAGTCGGGACGCTACGGTTTCAGGGGACTTGAATATTGTCATAATTGGTGACTAGTGATCTTAGCTTTGCGCGTGTGCGCTGTTTTTATGTTTTCGGACTCTTGGTCCACCTTTCTTCTTGTTTTTTGGCCACTGTTTTAGGCTTTCTCTAAACAGTGGTTGCTGTACTTTTCCTAGATATATGTCTTATCAAAAAAATACTGTTCTGTTCCATGAAACCTGAATTGTGATACAGCAAGCACCACCCAAGCTGGGATGAATTAAAATTCCCAAAGATAAACCTTAACCATTGAATATGATATTCTTCTTCTTCTTCTTCCTCTTCTTTTTTTATCGGGATATGATCCTTCTTCTGGATCAACATTTTTTTGATCGATTATTTGAAGAGATCTCTTTGGTATACCCAAACAACGGGCGTAGCCATCTAGTACCTCGCCATTAATTTTTCTTTCTATAAACTATAAACTGAATTTCATATGTAGGATAAGGACTTAACATTCCATAGACAATACGATGGTTGATGAATGTGATTTGTGTGTGTGTGTGTGCATGCGCGTGTTACTTATAGGTAGCAATTTATCAAATGCGTTTTTAGTCACTTGAACACACTAGACAAGGGTATGAGGGGCAATATAGTTGGAATGCAGTATGGTACTTTGACAATTGGTATTATACAAGCATTAAGTGTTTCACCTAAAGCAACAAGTAGGCAATATATAAAAGTAAAGGCAAAAAAATGGAGATCCATGCAACTATAATACGTGGCTGACTAAAACATTTTTAAAAATTCATCAAAATTTTAAAAAAAAAAGGTCCAGAAGGAGCATGTCTTTCAGATGGGCAATCACATGATTTTGAGAAGAATGACATGAAAAAGGAAAGTGAACATACTTTTAAGGAACACAGTCATCATATACTGTTCTGTTCCATAACACATGAATTGTGGTACAGCAAGCACCACCCAAGCTGGGATGAATTAAAATTCCCAATAATTTAAGGATCCCCATCTATACACAATCTGCCACTTTAGCATCTCTTGTATCCCTTGACTTTTGAGAGGAGATGGGCATACTTCCCCCTTTCCATCATCTGTCTAATTATTTCGTGAGCTTCAGAAAGCTTTCCAGCATTTCGTAGATTACGAACTAGTGTACTACTATACACAACAAAATTCGGATTGCAACCTCTAGATTCCATTTCATTAACTATGGAACATGCCTCCTCAAACTTCCCTGCCATGCAAAGTCCACGGATCATTGAATTGTATGTAAAAACATTTGGTAGCACCCCCTTGATGATCATCTCATCAAATATTTGCTGAGCCTTCTCAAGTTCCCCTGCCACAATGTATCCTGTGATCACAACCGTGTAGCATACAACATCAGGCCTGCATCCATTCTTGACCATCTCATCAAAGAAAAACTCGCAAGCGGCCAAATTCCCAGCCGACTTACCCCATCTATCAATGTGGTGAAGTGAAGAACACTGGGAATGCAACCTACTTGTTTCATGTAATTCAAAAGTTCAAGGGCTGAACCCGGTTTATCACCTTTTTCATACACATGGAGAAGAATATTATATGTGTGAAGATCTAGAGGAAATCCATTACTATACATCTCTTCTAGCAATCTGTGGAACTGGTCCAACTTCCCCATCCTATATTTCGCAAGCATAACTACATTATAAGTTAGAGTATCAGGGGAATGCCCCTCAAGTAGCATTTGCTGATATACCCACTCAATCAACCTATATTGGTTCACTGTAATAAGGGAAAGCAAAATGGCATTGAAAGAATGTTTAAATGGCCTATAATTAAACGTCTTCGACTTGATAAACCTCTCCACTATTTTCCTTGCTAAGCCAGCTTCACGACAAGTACATATCAGAATGTTAAAAGTTCGAGCAGTAGTCGAGAAGCCATTCTCGATCATTACATCAACTAATCTCCACATTGCCTTGTACTCCTCTGAATCAGCAAAGATTTTCATGAGTAAATGATATATGTTCGTAGTGTGTTTATAATCGCTCTGCAGACCTGTCCACATAAAAAACTTGTATCCCAACTTCGCACATCGGCTCTTGTTCGTGAGGTTTATGACTTTCAAGATCCTTAAAAGAACTTCTTTAACAAGGCAGCTTGACACTATTAGCTTCAACTCATTTAAAGCCAATTTAACATCAAATCCTGGCCCGTCTTGAAGCAGAACCTCAAAAACCCTATTGGCTTCAAATCCGACTTCCACAAAGAAACTCTGTCGAATCGAGAAATTTCCCTGATCGAAATTTTCTTCACTGTCATTAGTTCCTATAGAGTAAAACCCAAGAAGTGTTTCATCTGAAACAGGTGTACCATCCCCTGAAGAATCGAGATCCAATTTCCCCCCGTTTTTCTCTCTCGATTCCTTGTTACTTCCAATCTCATGTTCACCGCTATCTCCAGTCAAGCAACGGCAGCTAATCAATTGAGAAATACGGAAAAATCTGGGAAGATTGCGACAAACTATGTGGCCAAGCAGGAAGCTGGAGTTCATTATGGCAATTTATCGAACAGTTGGAGATCTTCATTGTCTATGTAACTGTACAGTCTTCAACGAATCCATCAAAAAGAATAACCCCAAAACGAGATATTCGAACTTTCGAAGACAGATAGCTTCAAAGTTTTGTTTCCCATTATGAACTTAGGATTTTCCATATTCGAATCTGAGATTAGCGCGTAATATAAGAAGATCCAATTCACCTCAAATAAACATAAAAATAAAAATGAAAATTCTTACTAAAGATTTTTCTTTTCCAAAACCACTTTCCATTTGAGGGTTTTAGGGTTGCAGAAGCAAACGAAGCTATCTCACCCAAGGTTTTAAAACCGGAACCGGTCGCCGGACCGATCCCGTCCGGTTCCGGTACAGAAAGCAAGAAAGCAAAAAAAAAAAAATAATGAAAAAA